>NJDC01006681.1:139861-165018 GCA_002245475.1 Calephelis virginiensis | reverse complement strand
ATAACTATCACGGATTTTCTTCCAGCGCTTTTGACAGTCTGGTGCTGAAATAAAAAATAAAATTATGGCATATGTTTTTTGTAATAATACTAGAAATCAACGTCAACCCGTAAACGACTACGTCGAATTATTATCTATGTATCCATGGAAAATCTCATGAAAAAAATTATTAAAAAATAACTGTAACATAAAGTGAAAATCTTAAATAAAGCCTGTCACTATGTGTGTATCTTTGATTTTTTAATTTGAAGATTATGATATGAGTGTAGATAACATATTTTTCTAATAACTGTCACGACTTAGCTAATGCCCCTTTTTGGGCTTGACGATGATATCTGTGAGAAATCATAATTATGCGGACTATACAGTATTTTCTAAAATAAATTTCAGGTAGCTAACTACGGACTATTCACTGGTTTATGTCGGAAATCCTCCGACTAGTTTCGGCCTATTTCGAAGGCCTTGATTACGGAGAGTGCGGTATCGCGGCGGCGGCTACTCTCGCACTCTCATCGTGCGAGATTAGCCGACATTAACCAGTGACAGTGAGTAATTCATAGTTAGTTAATTAAAATGTCTCACTGTAGTTTAAACTATAAATTTTTTCAGGTTTTTTACTACATCAATCAGCTTCAAGTCTGTAGCACAAAGCTATCGCATGGGTTACAGTACCGTTCTAACAATTATTCACGAAACCTGTGCTGCACTTTGGAAAGCATCGCAACCTGTGGTTATGCCAAAACCAACTCGAGAGCTATGGGAGTCGATAGAAAAAGATTTTGATAGCATCTGGCACTTTCCTAACTGCATAGGAGCTATTGACGGAAAGCACGTCAACATAAGAGCACCTTGGAATAGTGGAAGCCTATACTTCAATTACAAAAAACACTTTAGCACTGTTTTGTTGGCAATAGTAGATGCTAAATATAAATTTGTTGTTGTTGACATAGGATCTTATGGCCGAAACAGCGACGGAGGCATTTTATCTAATTTCACATTAGGAGTGAAGCTACAAAGCAATCAATTAGGAATACCTCCTAATAAATGTTTGCCGGTTACAACATGTAACGCACATCATGTTTTTGTTGGAGATGAGGCTTTTCCACTATCTTAAAACATAATGCGACCCTTTCCCAGTGACAAAGTCACCCATGATCGAGAAAAAAAAATTATAATCACCGCTTGAGCAGAGCAAGGCGCATTGTCGAAAGTGTTTTTGGAATTATGCAGCAGAAATTTGAAATTTTTCAAAAAAGAATAAGAATACAGCCGAAGTATTTAAACAACATAATTTTAGCATGTACATGCTAGACGACATACCCGAAAACATTTCATTACCAAGAGACAGCATTCTACAAAATTTATTAGACACCAGCCAAATTGATAATGAAGAACCTATGACTATTCGAAACGATTTTAAGACCTACTTTAATTCTGCGAATGGTTCGGTCTACTGGCAAAATGATATGATTGAAAGATGTTAAGAGTAGGTAGGTAACAATAATTTCAAAACAGACGATAGCGTCGATGTAGGTACTGCAAAAACCACACCATGCCATTTTATCAAAGTTTATATTATGATGATGTCCTTTATTCTATTTCTTTGACTAATTGTGTACCTACGTATGTACACATAAAAATATGTCTTTTATGATATTGACTGGTTTTATTAAAATCGATTATACCTTGTAAAATCTAGGATGATACCTGTGACAGGTCTCAATTGTGATGGGGTAAAATCTATTCGATAGCAAACTTTGACGATTATCGATTATTTTAGAACTTTGATTCGATAGATCTATTGTTGGTATAAAAGTGTCAAAATAAGGCTAAAGCTTTCCTACAATAGAATTTTCGATTCTTTTAGAGGAAATTTATGTAGGTATACCTATCTAAATTATTATATAGTTATTTTTTCAAAGTTCTACATATTACTAATAATTTGGTTGGTAGGTATTATGTATATCAAAGTTAAAATTAAAGAAAAGTTATCATTTAACATTAATTTATTTTAATATCTATCTAATCCAGCAAACTGTATTTTTTGTAATATCACCACAATATTCAAGTATTTTACCTAATTACACACTATTACAAAGTTACTTACCCGATAAACCCAATTGTTCACTAATTTTGTCCCATGCATTATTTTTAGCATTTCTGTCACTATAGTATTTTGACGATACATTATACAAACACTCGTAGCGCTGCACAAAAAAAATTAACTTCTCCTCGATCTCCATAATGCACGTACCCCCCAAATATACGTCGTTCTCGTGCGCTTGCCAGTGGTAGACTGCGGGAGGGCGCGGGCGGGGCCGCGCGGCGCCCGCGGCTAGTAGATACAGGATACGTTTCGCTGCGCCTCGCGGCATCTCGCTGCGTAGCGAGGCGTCGTCCTGCTACGATTTTAAGATGCGCCTCGCGACGTTGCGATGCGTCTCGCGGCGACGCGCGGCGTAGCGCGAAATCATTGGCCTCTTTGAGTATCGTCGCGTCGCGTCGCGTCTCGGTGTGATTGACCCTTACACTCCCAACTGGCACACGTCAACTGCAAGCACTGACGTTATGGACAGGAATAGCATAGGGCGGTGGGACCATTCCTTTCGAGTCGCTACAGAACTCTACCACCTAGTCAGTTGTCACGGTGCTGGTGACGGTAAGCTTAACAACATCTACCCACCACCTCCTAAGCCTACCTCTCGAAGTACAGGGCATAGCATTGGCTGTCTTATTAACAAGCATAGACTAAAGTAAAAGTAAAGTTGATATTAAAGTCTGTATCACAGTGTAATAAAGAGTATTAATACCAGGAGGCGAGTGGTATTGTAAATACGTGCAGCTTTGTTCAAATTCCAACCAATTTTAGGAAAAAACATCTCTGCATCAGCCCTCACAATAGATGCGTCACAAGTATCTTTGCGTAGGTCCACGTGAAAAATATATATTTTGAACTTAAATTTGCTCCCCTCCCCTTTCAAGGCTAGACCACATAGACGCCACAAAACCAGTACAACATGCAGGGCTACAAACTTTAAAATTTACCACTGTAGTTCCATTAAATTTGTGTAGAGTTGCGGATTTTCGGCTGCAGTATACTTTCGGTCGAAATATCAGCCCTGCGTCTATGAAAGTGTTTTGCGGTATTTTGGTAGTAAATTCACTGGTTGTACTGAATTGTAAGCACTCTGCTTTTGGATCCGATATTGCTAAGCAGCATGGTTTGAATAAACATTATTTATTTAACCCTTTATTAAACACAAAAACAAAAAAAAAATACACAAAGTACATGAGAAGTAAGAATGCATGTATGTAAAGATATTTCTTCCAGCCAACCCAAAAAAAATGAAGCTGTGAAAATGAAATGGAAGACGTCGTGTATAAAAAACAATTAACTATATCTATACTTAGAACAAATACATAAAAATATAATAATCAAGTATGTAAAAATAAAACAGGTAGATACAATTATCAGTATTAAAATATCTTAGTAGGGTAATATACGAGTATGTTATCGTGTCAACGACAAGTAATGTTCCTTCAATCTTTTCTTTAAAGTAAGTAAAGAAGGGCTGTCACGAAACACGATAGGAAGGGAATTACACAATTTGATTGATTGGAAAGAAAACTTTCTATTTTTCGCGGTACTATTTGCAAAATGGATATTACGTGTACTTTGGGAGATTTGCTGGCGTAGCAGATCCCGGTCGTAAGAGAGCACCAGTTATATCACTAATGTCCATTTCGCAACGGTTATTTTTCAAGAGACCAAACTGCATGATCGCTATTTTGGAATATAAACAGTATTTTTCTGTCTTAAAAGAAAATTAGTAAACGCAATCTCGTTGGAATTGAGACGTGCTCTGGTAGCCGTTGTGGGGATCACATTTTGAGTCAGAGCCGTCGAACCGATGACTTGCTTCTAATAGGATTTGGGAATGAGCACCGATTTCATTGAATTGATATGAAATGTTATTTTTATCTTTATTTTCTTTGGGCCTTTTTTTCCCAAAGACCCAATTTGTTATAAGCTAGCTAATCTGACAGATGTTTTACAGTTGAAGTAAATTTAATAAAAACATCCAGTCTTGAAATGCAGACAGTTCTATCAAACAAAAATGCGAAACACAAATGACCATTGTAAAAAGGGATTCATTTTTATAGAAGTATCCAGGAAACTAGGAAAAACATTTAATGTTTCCTACGTGAAACGAAGCTCTCCGAAATAACTTTTATAAAAATGGGTTAAGCAGTTTCGGAGGTATGCAAGGTATAAAATAAAAAAGGTAGTCGAATTGACAACCTCCTGTCTTTGGAGTCGGTTGATAATAAAATAGAAAGTCATAACGATTATTATATTATCAATTATTTAAGAAACCAGAGAATATAAAATTGGCTTTGATACAAAATTGCGCCATCTGACGAATTTTCGACCAGGTTGCGCGTCCTGACGCGGGTTTAGAAGTTTATACCCATTCCAAAAAAGTTTTCACTTCAAAAATTTGTTTAGTAGTTTCTGCGTGATGTGTGAAGAAACATACGCAAATTTAAATAACCTTTGTTTTGGGTTCTAGATCCTGTACACAATACGTAGCTATTATTACTTTTGAAAAATGTTTCATGTGCATATTAAATTTTGTTGCTATATAATTTTATGTATAGACATGGCCATATCTTGATAAAATTGAATATGGAAACACCGCTAAATCATTATCTACTTTATGATCACAATTGGCAGGGCAATCACGTTACTAGTCAATACAAATTAATAAAATTAACGTGTCTGTTTGTAATGTTAAAATTACTGCTTTTTACTACACATATATGAACGTATATACGGTATATACGGTACATATACTAAAATTATGCATATACTAATTACCCTGGCAAATAGATGATGTAATAACTTTTTTGTTAAATTCCAACCTCGCAAAGTTGAAGTCACAACTAGTATACAATAAAAACATGTCGAATGATATCCCCCTTCTTTTTGGAGGGGGTTAAAAAGGGTAGGCAATAACTAGAGTATCTTCTCACTATTAATTAGACCGAATGTCTCTTTAAGTCAGAGATTAGCTTTAATTAATGTGAGCTAGCTCCGAAGCTAAGTCTGGATTACGATTGCAACTGCGGATAAATTTGGTTACGTTAATTAAATCGCGATGTGGTCTAGTGGTTGTTGGCGTTGACTACTTGAGATCTCGGGTTCGATTTCCGGGCAAATCAAATATTTGTTTACTTATTTTTCAAAAAAAGACAACGTTGCGTATCTGGGTGATTGCTCGGTTACCGATACTGCCCCTTATGATATTATACTGGGATTAGGTAACTTCCGTTAATCGTGGATGCCCTGGTTGTGCCTCTGCTTACCTGTAAGTTAGATAAAAGCTTGAAGATACTTATGCTATTTTTTATTTCCTAATGGGATTTGTGATGTTAGTCGTTGTAATTTTTTTTATCTACAATGTATTAAATGTTAGCCCTTGTATCAAATTATATAAGCTCTAACGTTAGATATCTTGATTAACATATCTAGGAAAGACAATTTATAATATCTGTCGATAGTCGAACAGAGAAATATCCAGTTCAAAATCAGGCCTTCCCACAGGTCTTCGCAATTATCTGTAGGGCTACTCTTGAATCGATCGACTCGAGATCATGCGAATTGGAAATTCACATCGAATATGTAATTTTAGGTAATGTTGAACACAGTTCTAGCGGATTATTAACATTTAGTTCCAAATAAATTCAACAAGTCCGATAAAATAAATTATTATTCACTATTAACTAAAAAGACAATATTTCGCTAGTGTTGTGTTCAAGAGTAAATAAAATGATTTTCTCGATTTCAATATTCAATAATGCTTTAATCGAAATTCAAGAGTAACTCTATTGTTATGAGGTGCATATATATATACATACAAACACACACACACACACAAGAATGCATAATTAAAACTTTCCATAGTAAATTAATTGTTTTTTACAACCTGCACCGAGACCAAACAAACATCATCTGCAAAAGAAATTCGTCAGAAAAGACAATTGTTGTGTAAAGCTTCGGAACTTTTGAAAAAGTATTGTTACTGAATTTGCTGAATCATACATAAGTAACTACACAACAAACAAACAAAAAAATATAACTTTTTCTTCTGTTAAATATATCTTTCATAAAGTTGTGGATATTTTTACTTCCAAACCTGAAAGTACTTATTAAAATAAATCCCTGTTTTCCTTTCCTTTCCTTAAGGCATTGTACATAATTTTTGTTTCTAAGTTGTAATTCTTCAGGTACTTATTAAACAAAATTCGCTAAGACCGTACGCTTTCAGATACATACATAACATTATTTAGCATATTTTTGATAAGGTTAAATGTATGGTATTTCTGGATGTAATGTGTTAAACTTCTTCAAATTTTTAAAGAAAGAGACGAAATTGCACAGGTTTAAGTACAGATTGGGGCAAAAACATTTATTCTTTAAACAATTGTAAATGTTTCTGGATATTCATATATTTTAGTAAGAAAAAGAGATCTAAAATGTGACAATCGCCAAAATAATAGTTTTAACCTTTACAGATAGCACAGAAAAATTGGTACTACTTAGAACATGTTAATATACCGAAATTGAATTTTGTTAGATAGTAAGCCTCATGTATGTTACTACTTCAATTTGTTATTTAGTTGCGAACAAAGTTAGCAAAATTTGTCTCTTGTTTGTTTTGTAACGTGTGTAATCAAACGTAGAAAGATAGAAGTAGTAGACAGCGCTTACATTTAAATTTTTGATATTTGAAAAGTATAACGTACTTAATCGCCTCCATGGTCTAGCGGTTCAGGTGTTGGACTTGACTGCATGAGGTCCCGGGTCGGGTATCAAAACGAAAATTTTGGTTTCCCAATTTTCTAATAAAAAAATGTTGCCCGGGATTGGATATGTGCCCGGTTGGCGATAGGCTTGTCACCTTTAACATTGTGGGACTTTGTTTCTTCGGCTAGTCGTGGGTGCCCTGGTGATGCCTCTGCCTACCTCTTCGGGATATGGGCGTGAGCTTTTCTTTTATAACTTACTTTTTTACCCAGTAGCATAATCTTTATCTTGTTTATTTGCTACTGTGTTGGCCTCGGTATAATTAGCTGAGATATTCGTTGATGTTTTAATTGTTTTTTTGCGCTTGAAACCTGCAACAGGCTTTATTGTTTCCAACTTACAATTTTTGTTTTGTAACTCATAGCAGGTGGTTTTCTGATTAAAAATGTTTTATTCATCGCAGTGTAAACGCCATATCGAGGCATAGATAGGACACAAATAATCACAAATGTAGGTAAATAGGTCATGTTTTTTATAAAACGTTGCTAGGTTTTTCCGTCCATATTACATGTATTATTCAATTGAATATGATGTGATGTGATCTATTTTTGTATTGGTTTAGGAATTCGTTTATAACCAACATAAAAAATTTAAGTTATCGATTCGTTTTTTTTAAGTTTTTTGTATGTTTATTACGTGATTGTTATGGCGAAAAAAAACGGATTTTTATGGTTTGATTCTCGAAAGGTCGTAACTAAGAGATAGTCCATCATAAATAACGATTCGGCTTCTGGGTATTTTTTCATTTTATGATATTGATAGGCAAACAAGCAACGGATTTCCTGATGGTAAAAAATTCAGGCCGCCTAGAGACACCAAAGGTGGTAATGGTCAGCTGCCAACCTCAGGCCTCGAGCAAAAATAAGTGAACCGGCTACCTTATCCTCCGAACTGTAACACGTCAACGGCAATCATTGATGTTATGGCGGCAGGAATGGTACCAAACCGGGAGAGTCGCTGCGAAACTCTACCACCTAGTCAGATGTCACGGTGCTAGTGACGGTAAGCCTATGCTCGCCTTTTCCGAGCTGACTGACAGGGAGGCAGATGGTCTATTCTGCAATGAAGCCCTGACAAACACGGGGAAAAAGTTGCTTTGAGTAATATTTAATGTTCTTATAATAAAACTGCGTCTCTTGAATATGATTAAAAAAATACGTGCAAGCGGCTAAAAATATGCATCAAAATACATTTTTTATCTGTCTGTATCCCATCCCCGAATCACGATAGATTTACGGAACCGATCATAACGCAGTTTGGCAGACTGTTACTCTTTTTCCGAAGATAGGCAAGTAGAAAGGGGTTCTTATACTAGAGGGGTAAAAGTCAAATTATAAATTGGGCTATATTTTATCAACGCGTACTTCGATTCTATTCATTCTTTGTTTTATTTCGTATTCCGTACCTATTTTTTTCAAATCATAAGCTTGGTAATATAATATTTACTAACGCAAAAACTCAGTATCATACAATAACTTGAAATCCTGATTCGAAACCTGGAGAAACAATTGTTTTTTTTTTTAAATAAAATTTTCCTAGACAAGTCACACAAATTTAATGTAACCCCAAAGTGAGCAAGGTAAATGCTTGAGTTGTGGGTGTTAGTTAACGATTTTAATACATAGATGTACTTTCATATGTGTATCACAATTAGTTTAAGAAATATAAAAAACTGAAAATGCAGACATTTAATGTGCATTACACAAATGCCTGCCACCGTCCAGAACCGAACCCGAACTTCGCGGCCAGTCGGTGGAATAAGGCGTGTACGCTAACCCCTCGACCAACGAGGCGGTTGAATAAATGTCTAGGAGGGTTTTCATAAACTGTTAATTATTTCAATAATACCTTATGACGTACACCATAAAGTTGCTTAAAAGGCGGACATTTAGCAAGATGGAAATAATACTGCTGTAAGCGTTCATGGTAGGACCCCAGGTAATCTTAAGCTGGTGTATGGACTTTGTAATAAATTCCGACCATACTAATATTATGAATGCAAAAGATAGTCAATTACGATTGAAGTCTATTACAAATCGGATCAAGATTTACAATTGCGAACGAAATTGCGGGTACAGCTGGTTAAAGATATTTCTATGCTGGAAAGCTGAGTAGGCAGGCAGTTGGGTGAGTCTGACGCTGGAAATAACTCTAGTTACAATATAGACTAATGTTTCTATCAATCCGCGTCAGTTGGAGCAGCAAGCCAGAGAAATATTGAGTAATATGCCAGGTAGAATGGGTTCTCATATTACCTTTATCGTTTTAGCCAAATATAAGGAATATTTCTGATTATATTATGACTTTGGATCCTTTCACCAACTTTTGACAAATATCTACAAGTATTTGCAAATAGTTTACGTTAAGGGGTTTGATAGAAAAACGTGTTTTTACAATTTTTTTAAGAAAAAATCAACTTTTAACGGGATTCGGTAAGTGGGCGATTAGCTTCCCACTTATCACATTGTGGGATTTCGTATCTTCGGCTTGTCATTGGTGCCATGTTCGTACCTCTGCCTACCGCTTAGAAATACGCTGCTAACTGTTACGCTAAAAAACATCTATCTATACGTGTGTATAGATCTTTTTTTAAGTTTCCAATAGACGTTCAGTAAAAGATTATTTTACAGACAAGATTTAGATCAGATTATCACCTTATTATTATTATTACAATTATTATTATTTTTTTGTCATTTTTCATTAATATTAATATAATGAGTTGTCATTATATTAATATTAATGATGTAGATGTAGAATATCACATTGATGTAGAATATTAACAATGATATGGAAAATAGTTTTTTTTTTAATAATTTATGTTATAATGATGATATTATATGCAATTTGACATGTGATATTAATTGTTAATTTGTTGATTAATCAAACTCCTATTACATCTGAAGAAAATTAATGATATTTGTACGCCATTAAATTGGCAAAATAGGAATAAGCGCATGTATTTTTTGTAATATCATATGTCACCCCATTTTTACAAAATAAATACGTTTTAAGTTTAAAGTTTGAACTATTTTTCCTGTACTAGTGTGCTCTGTTGGTATAGTTATTAAATGTTGGTATCTCAAAAAGTGGTACCAACATTCAATAACTAGGTAATATACCAACAACTCATCTCGTTTTAGTCGAATAGTCTATTCGACTAAAACGAGTTGAGTTCATCGCATCTTAACAAAAAAATCAGGCTAAATAATTACAAGTTAAAAATGTTTTATAATTATTAAAAACAAAGTTTAAGGGCCCCTTTAGAAACTAATGTGGTTATAAAGGATAGACCGCGGGCTGACAAGTTGATAGTTAATTGGCTTATTGGATTTGGCACAAGTAGCAAAAGATCGTTAAAAAGTCGTTTTTATGCGTAAACCATATCTTCAACACTTCCTGGCTCTGTTAGGAGTATCACGTTATTTGGTATGTGATTAGTTATTAGTTGAGGTCCCGGGTTCAATCCCCGAGTCGGGCAACAAAAAATAGGAAATGCTTATTTTCAATTTTCTAATAAAAATAACTGCTTGGGATTGGATATGTGCCTGGTTGGTGATAGGCAAGGCACCTATCACGTTGTGGGACTTAGTGTCTTCGGCTAGTCGTGAGTGTCCTTGTTGTGCCTCTGCCTATCCCTTCGGGGATATGGGCGTGAAGTTACTTTTTCCGGATTTTGTTGTAACAATTGTCGTCTATAGATATCACTGTAATCTATACATAAGGTCAAAATGTACAAAAGTGAATTTCTGTATTTCTGTACATTGAAATAATTAAAAATATAGGTCTAGGCTACTAAAAATCGATAACAACATTAAAGGTTTTTAGAATTATGGTCCGTCTGTCTGCTTGTCTGTCTGTTAGTTTGTGCTTCAATCAAGCGAAATCTACTAAACGGATTTCAATAAAAAAATGTAAATGTAAAAGAGACCGACCCAAGAAAATCTGGCCAATTAATTAATATTGTAGTTCCACAACTGGTAATTACCAGTCTATGCTAATGGAGTCACCGTCAACAATTTCGAAGACCATGCAAAAGGGAAAAGAATAATTAGGAAAGCGGATCCTGGATATTTTCTTAAGGAACAACCGGAGACGTCAACACACACACACACACACACACACACATACACACACATACATACATACATACATACATACATACATACATACATACATACATACATACATACATACATACATACATACATACATACATACATACATACATACATACATATCTTCTAACCAAGTCTCTTACGAACTAGGCAGACCTGCCTGGCTTCCTCCACATTCATTGCCCTTTTCATACAAACACCACTTACGGAGACTTATTTACTGTACAAACTGCTATTAGCTTTCAAGCGGAACCAGCTAGTTGTTACTAATGCTTACTTATCGCAGGGTTCGAACATGTGTGAAGGCAAAATCTGGCAAGGATGAGTAAGCATACCACTACAATATGATAGTTTTTTTTATAGAAGAGGAGGCAAACGAGCAAGCGGGAAAGTGATCACCTCCGCCCACGGACGTCCGCAAAACCAGGAGTATCACAGATACGTTGCCGACCTTTAAGGAATCTGAAAAATTTAAAAATAAGAAATTGCCACTCCAGAGTAGTAACACAGCAATCCTATACGATTATCGAACTTGGGATTTCAATTATATTATTTTACATCCCAGTGGTTACATAAATAAAAATATGAGAATATCCAGGATAGAGTGCATCCGTTCCGTACTTGACGCTCGCATTGTGTTCCATAACAAGGAACGCTAGACGGCCCACGGCCGGGAACTCGCTCCAGGCTTCGTTATTCTCTAAAACTTGTCCCGGCTCTCGCATATTCTATTAGAATTTAATTTCATACTCACCACACGTTGAATACCTTTGATGAAGTCTGCCCTTATTTTCTATGGTTTTTAAAAAGAAAATCTTGAATTAAGTCCACTTATTATCCTTGTGTATTATATAAATGACTCTTTTTAAAATAATTGAATTTTTTAATTTATTATTTATCAGTAATTGAAATTTATTAATTAAATAATTTAATGAAATAAAGTTTGCATATCAATGCGAATGTAGATGGATGTAGGTACCCGGTTAGAACTAGGTTACATTCCAAGGCTTGTATGAAAAGGGTAATCAATTTAGAGGAAGCCAGGCAGGAGCTCATTCATAACGATCGTGACAATTGGATACCGCGTCATTGGATGGTCGTGAGAATACATACATATGTATATTTGCTCCTCCTGTCGTTCTAGATATTTTCAAACACATGATATTTTTAGATAGCTAGCTCTCCTGCTATTCAGAATAGAGTGAAAATCATGACAATGAATTTTATTGAAATCGATACAGCTATTTTTGAATTTTATACGGTTTAACAAACACAATTTATTAGGAAATGTTTGAAGCATCTTAAGGCTCAGAATTAGCTTTGTTAGCGATTACTCCGCAAATCATTAATGGATTTTGACATTTTTTTTTCATAAGGTTAGGACTCATAGGTCGTCCCAAATAACGTATCTTAACGCCCATGTCCCTGGAGAGGTTGGCAGAGGCACAGCAAGGCACCCACGACTAGCCGAGGACAATAAACCCCACAGTGTGATAGTTGGCAAGCCAATCGCCAACCGGGCAACAACGAACCCCGGGCAACGTTATTTTTATTAGAAAATTTAAAGTACACCTTTTCTATTTTTTTTGTTCGACCCGGGGATATACCTGGGGACCTCAAGAAGACAAGTTCGACGTTGGACCGCTATACCATATGGCAATTTCAACAAAACAAAAAATATGTTACGTAAGCTAAAATAGATTTGGTAAATATAATAAAACTGTCTATAATTAAATGCGATAACAATTGAAATAAAATTATTTTTATTTTTTTAAGTCAGTAGTCGGCAGCCCGCGGCAACATAATAATATAACAAACGTAAATCAAGTTACAAATAATAAATAACTAGCTTCAATTTGTAAATACAATAATTTTTTGTCAAAAAATTAATTTGTTGATACACAGCAAACATAATAATGCAAATTAACAACAAGTTTAATTTTATAATGTTTTGCGATTATTGCTACCTGGCGCATCTGGAGCTCTTTTAACTGGCTCATCGTAGAGCGACCTCCATTGCTCTATCTTAAGTCCGACCCTGTTTCTTGGACAATTAAGATGTATGTTAGTTACTAAATTTGATTTAATACTGTGCTTAACCTGTGGACTGTTATGGTCTTATTTGCTACTTGGTGCTTAAATGTATGAAAGAACAATTCAAAGAAACCAAACACTTCATCCCAAATTTTGTATCCGCAACTTTCATCTCTGTTTATAAATAGCCTGTAGCTGTCAGATAAGTTTTTGTCAGTTATTTTATTTTTTCTTATGGTATTAGAAGTCAAACAAGCAGGCAGTTTTCTTGATGGTAAAAAATTCACGCTGCTTAGAGACACCAAAAGTGGTAATGATGCGTTGCTAACCTGAAGCCGGGATAAAAGGCCTCAACCTAAGTAAGTTTACTGACAAAATTATCTCCCCAACAGGAATACGTCAACGGCAGAGAATGCCGTTATGGCGACATGAATAAGTAAGGCGGTGGTATCAATCCGGGCGAATCGCTGTGGAACTTTACCACTTAGTCAAATGTCACGGTACTAGTGACGATAAGAATATGCGCGCCTTTTATGAGCTGCCTGGGAGTTCTCTGTGGTCTAGCGGTCCAGGTATTGGACTTGACCTCATGAGGTCCCGGGTACGAATTCCGGGTCGGGCAACAAAAAAGAAGATATAGTAATTTCCAATTTTATAATAAAAAAAATTTGCCCGAGATAGGATGTGTGCCCGGTTGGCGATAGGCTTGCCACCTATCACATCGTGGGACTCAGTATCTTCGGCTAACCGTGAGTGCCCTGTTTGTGTCTCTGACTACCACTTCGGGACTATAGGTGTGAAGCTACTTTTTATATAAAAAACGTCCTCAGTGCAAGAATTAAAAATTAAAACAAATATTTGACGGATCGGTCAGCGATATAAAATAATGTTTAATATCAACATTTTAACAAGACTCAACACTGATTGCTAAATGGATAATTTTATAATCATTTATTTGCGTTGCTGTTCCGCTTTGTTGATTAAATCTGTAGCTCGAAATACAGAGTAATTAGTACACTAGTATGGAATTTCTTGTTTTCGAAGCGTTGGTTCGAAAGTAATATATTGAGAAGATACAGTATAGTAGTATAGTATTTATTGAGCCAGAAAGTGTAACGAGCGAAGATCTCCGTGTTTAGATGGGGTTGCAGCTGTATGTGTGGATGTTTGTTCGACGATAACTTGAGTAGTTTTGATCCGATCAGAATTAATTTTGGTAGGTCTGTAGATATGTTTAATGTTATTTTCGAATTTAAACATCGGTGAAATCGGATAGGGAACAAAAATGCTAGGGCGACCTAAGTAGGGGGTGAAAATATAAATCTTGGGCAATTATTACGTTTGAGCTATTAATTCAAAGGGATTAACTTTTTTTTATTATCTGGTAAACATAGTATTTTAGTAATAGGCAAAAGTTATCTATTGTACTGAATTTACTTATAAAATTACAGTAACATTTGTCATTGTAATGAGCGATATCGTCGGTAACGGTAACGGTGACGCGGACGCTGTCACCATCAGGTAACGATGCAGTGACGGTAGTGTGCCGATTTCGTGATTGTGTTGGTGACGATGATCGTGATGACGTCTTGACTGTGTCGTGACGAGAATCGGTCCTGACGAGGTCGTGACTATGTGGTGACCGTGACGGTGACGCTGTTCTCATGAACAGTACGATGTTAGGTACAATGTAGTATTGGGATCGTGATTGCATCGAGACGATGTTTTTGACTTTGTTAGCTTGGATATAGCGACGATGTCGTGATGATATTATGACAAAGTCGTGACTGTTTTGTGATAGAATTTTCGGTCACGATAAAAATGTGTCCCTATGCTAAAGTCATAGTTGCAGTATTCAAAGCTGTGTTCTATCCTTTACACGTTAGGTTATCTGTCAGACATTTCAATGACTGTGGTAAAACTGACACCAAAACCTATTTTGCAATGGGCCGCTAAGGGCCTTCCCTTGCCCTGGCACGAATATTGATTACTTGTATTATATAATAATTATCTAAACAACTTTTACAACAATGTTATTGTAAGTATAGGGATTAGTTTGTAAGACAGAGTTGACATTCCAGCTGCATGGTCTGCAATTAGAATTAGATTTAATTGTGAACGGCCACTTGTGTCGAGAAGTATTTCACTAAGTGCTTTATTACTGGTTATTGATCAATTAACATGAGTTATTGTGACGATGCTCAGATGTTCTGGTCAATTTCAATAGCTTTGCACTATAGAAGGGGAGCCCGAGAGGGAATTTGGTGAGTTAATTAAGTGCGCCAGATTATCATATAGGAGATACCTCGTAATATTGTTAAACTTTTTCAACCTTCCATTATTCGTAAAACCTAATACAAAGCCATGATTTTTTTGGGCTAAAATTTCTTTCGAGCACGTCAAATTAAAGTACAGTATGTTCATTGAATGCCAATAAGAATATGTTTAAATAATAACCTAACGATTTTAAATTAAAGTAAAGGATAAGAGGATCTATCTTTATTAGCAATTATAGGATAACTGACATAATTCCGTCTTTGTAAATACTTTAGGTACATAGGTACATTATAAATACCTGATGTTCTGGCGTATTATAGAGTGACTTTTATTATTAACAGACTTAAAAAAGGAGGTGTTTTTCTGGTATGTTTGCAACGCGATTTACGCCAATAGTCAACCAATTTTGAAGGTTCTTTTTTAGAAATATATCTTATGATTCCGAGGTGATCCTTATTAATATTATTTTGATCCAACAAGTGGTTTTTAAGTTTTACTTTATAATGCATGTACTTAACAACAACTTACTTACTTAACAATGGGATGTTGATAAAATTTATGTAAGACCATTTCATCCGAAATTCGATATTTTTCGAAAAATAATCATTAAATCGAGAAGTGATACCTAATGAAAAACCACAAAAAAGACAGTTTTTGTGGTTTTTTCTGCGCTTAATTATTTTCAGCTTCTAGTTGCCCCTCCATCACTTAAATTACAAATGTCATCAGACATTTTTTCTCCATCATGTCATCGAGTAAACCCAAGGTCGTCATGACGCTGGAGTAACTACATATTTAGCTTCTTGGGCTCCTATACCTTTGAGATTATAACACTATACAAAATGGAGCATCGGCATTCGTTAAGGAGACGGCGGATAATGTATTTTTCCACATTATTGTTATATTGAATTTTAAACAAATTTACCCCAATCAACAGGTTCTTACCAAATTTTAATTATATTCATTAAATATAAAAAATATACATTTTAAGATATCTGTTGCTTTGTGTACGAGCTTTGATAATTTTCATTGATCAAATCATGTTATAGCGACGTATGATTATATTTAGATTTTTTTAATTTTGATATTTTGTGTCTTATTCATATTAACAAAAATAAATACTTTTACGCTAGAGTGTACTTTATTGAAATTGTATCCTACAAAACACAACGTGTGTGCTAATAACCTAGTATGTACTAATAACCTAGTATGTGCTAATAACCTAGTACATACTTTTAGAGTTGTCGATTCGCACACCAATAGTTTCATTTCGAGAGAGTGCGAGTCATCAAATTAAACCGATAATTAAGTAATTATATTTAATGTATTATTAACGAGATGGAAACATATTGTTACTCACACGAATAACACCATAATTTGATGGATTTGAATTTTATAATTCATGTTTGTGTAAAGAATAAAATAAAAAAAGAAAGTAATTGTTGCTGTAACCTACATGTTTAAGAAAAACTGTATCACAAGACAGAGGTTCACGTCGCAGTTCAGACTTCAGGACGACAGAATAAGCATAGCCCAAAGGCAGTCTTTAAATAAGCGATTCCTAAAGTAGATTCTGTTCACCAGAGTTTCGAGAAATCATTTATTCATCACTGTGAAGGTAGAGATACAGCGAGGATCCTGCGCGGTCTATAACTAGTTATACAGCAATTGTTAATAAATCAATGTAATATGTTTTCAGTTTAAACGTTAAATTTAAAACTAAAGTATTCAAATTTATTTATAACTAGCTGTCCCTTTCGTTTGGAAATTTGTTCGAGGAAATTCGTTCCTCCCGTTCTGTTTGTAGAAACTTAAAATGTTGTTTTTGCCAGTTTCCTCACAGTCTTTCCTTTTTTCTTATATTTTAAACCTTCCCTGGACTTCCACAAACAATTGCTTCGATAGTAGCGCGGTTTACCGGACCCAATGTAAAACATTTCAAATAAAAAAATAATCAAAAAACATTTTCCAGTGGACCAATTAATGAATCTAGACCATTCTCATATCCCCTTAAACACACACACAAAAAATTTAATCAAAATCGCTCCAGTAGTCTAGGATGAGTTCAGTGACAAACACACGAACACAAGAAATATATATATTAAGATATAGTAGCTGTGTGCTATATTCAGTTTTGTATTGGAAAATTTAAAATGTTGTATTTCCTAGTTTCCTCGCAGAATAACAAGTGTCATATGTCCGTTTCCTGGTTCTAAGCTACCTTTCGATCAATTTTCAGCCAAATCGTTGCAGCCGTTCTTGAGGTTATAAATAATGTAACAAACACGGTTTTTTTAATATAAGATTTTTTGCACTGACATTAATTATAGTGCTTTAGATTTTTAATAACGTAACATGAAACCCATGACGTGTTTGGTAGGTTTTTATTAGTTTTAAAGTTTTGGAACCCCCGCTTTTAATGAACGTGTATTCGAGTTCGTAGTTGAACTACGATGTTTATGAAGTTTTTTCAAAAAGTTAAAACAAATTTTGCTGAATGTGAATTTTTTTAACTACAACGGTGAGTTCTATAATGCTGTAGAGGCGTTGGCAGCATTTTACCAGCTGGAGTTGTTACGTCCCAACGACATAACAACATGTTATTAATTACTGTCACTTAACACTAATAGACGATTTATGGAATTATTTATTTACTAAATCGTTACTTGTACATATAAGACAAGTATAATTTAAATATCTATAACGTTTTAATTGAGTTCATTTTTCAATTAATTTTAGTTATTAGGTGACTGTAAAAAGGAGGTTACCCGTTCGTATCAAGTACGTTTTTATCTACATAATGAAGCGAATAAAGAATACCCTTTGAAAAACATTAGTTTGTGAACTGATATTTTTAAACTTATTGGTTTAATATGTACCTATCATGTTCAGTCAGTCAGTGTATATTGGCTTTCAATTAGTAGTGGGTGGTAGTAGCGAGCCTCTGGGAGCGCATCTCAAAATTAAATCGGACTATACACATTGATATATACACATATATACACCTTAATCTATACACATATATACACATTAATTAAAAATGAGATGTCTTAAAATAAATAGACGTTGTTCTGCTACTTTTTTTAATGTGATTTTAGAAAAAAAAATGGGATGAGTCACCCTTATCACTTAGGGTTAAAAAAATAGATAGTAGCTGATTCTCAGATCTACTGAATATGCATATAAAATTCGGAGAAAATCGTGTCACTATATTTTTTTATTTATAACATAAAATATTATATGCTTGTTTCATGAAAGTGCTTTAAAAGTAAATTAGATATTAAAATCAAGTCTAATAAAAGCTTTTCATTTGTAATTTAATTTAAGTTTGTGACCTTGAAATATGGCACTGGCACACAAAATTTGTCCACTAAACAAAAAAGACAGAGCTAATGATAGGGCGGTCACTGGTTTTCCGGGTTGTCGGTCTCTATCCCACTGAAATGGAGGGAAGGGGGTGTAATTAATGGTCCGCGTCATCGCTGCTCGGATCCCCGGGCTATTTTTATTAATTGAGACCAATAAAATGTCCAATTTCGTAGAGAACTTTATGTATTTTCGGGGGATATTAATGAACAAATTTTATCAAAAAAACGAAACCCGAGTTGCTTGTTATCAGAAACTATAATTGACAATGTAGTTGTGTCATAATCTGACGTTACATTGTGTTCAATTGTCGGGTTCTTGTTTACCTGGAGGCTAGGGTAGCTAGTAAGTTTACCGAAAGCGAAGCTAAGCCTAAGGGTGGCAACGCAAACTTAACGTTTTGATATCTATAAATAACGAGCAGTCAATTCCAAAAATCCGTCTTTTATCTCTCTGAAGTAATAACGATATTGGTTGTGATTCTGCTGTCCACAAACTAAACTTATTTTGGGTGTATGCTTTCTTTTTCAAATGAAAGAAAAACAAAAGAGATGGAACATATTAGACATGTAAGATTAGTCTAGACATGTCAAATTATGATGTTTTTAATTAACGTTTTCCGAGTCATAGATTAAACGTCTGCAGAAATTTCGTGTAAAGACAGCTATGACAACTAACTATGACAGCACTAAAAGTGTTTTATCTCTCTCTATTACTTTCGTTAAAAGCAGATAGTGATAACTTAAAATTAGTTTAGTTAGTGCGCAATAAAATTACCACCATTATAAAATTAATCTTGAAAGTACGTTGTTTATAACTGTTTATGTCGTTTACATATGCATTGATAACAGTTAGACCAATTTCTGTCATATGATAGACTGTACATACATGTCTCTTGTAATTAGAGGGATGGGGTTCATATTAAATGAAATACTTAGTTAAAGGTGTATATGTAGTATGCAGGTGCCATTAGAATTCGTTGCTTGGACATATATCAAGCCGAGTGCTTTATAAATACTAAAGACAGCGAACGCGTACGCATGGCTCTTCCAATTGTAGCAAGAGTCACCGTCACCCTTTATGTTATAGGTGCGTCGCTGTTCTGTGGCTCGGCACAGCTTCTAGCTTTAGATTTTTCCTAGATTTAGAGTCTGCCCTAAATGTTTTTTTGAATGGCACCACCTAGGCGCAAAGAATAAATTCGTCCCTAGGCGTAGCGTGTATTGGCCGCACGCAGAGACTTCAATTATGTTTTAATTAGTTATTAAGTCGGCAAATTTTTGTGCGAGTTTAAGTATACTTTAGTAAGTGTAATATCAATTGGACTGTATTAATCAGTGAGGAACTATTAAAAGTTATGGAAATATATATTATATTAAACAAAACAAGAGTCGTATTCAAGAATGTTTTTATGGCAACAATCTACCTACCTCTTATATACCAGAGATTAGTAAATATATATTGTCTTTGTATATATTATTACCTATACATTTGACCGCCTCGTTGGTCGAGTGGCTAGCGTACACGCCTAACTACACCGAACAACTGCGAGGCTCGGGTTTAATTTGTGTGATGAACATTTAGATGTCTGCATTTCCCCGTCTGGGAGATTATTAAATTTATTACGGTATCTATTTAAGTATTTCTATGTAATAGTAACGTTGACTGACATAAGCATATAATTTCCTTACTTTGGGGTTAGATTCAATTTGTGTAACTTATTCAGGGATATTTATCATATCTACTATACCAATACACTACTGGCTACAAATAAATTGAGTTTTAAACTGCACACGGTGTGCAAATTTAATTGAAATCGGTTAAGTAGTTTAGGAGTCCCTCGCGGACTTGGCAAACGACTTGGACTTGATAAAACAAAACGACGACAAATTATAAAATATATAACAAACAGGAACATTATGTATTAAATACAATTTTGTAGTAATACTCGTAGGACATAACCGTCGACGTAATCGATAACAGAGGTTTTAAAATTGTCATCACATGAATTCATCTCCCAGTACCCAAAAGTGCAGGGCATCAACCGCGAGAGGCGAAGTTTGTGGGTTCAAAATCCACTATTCTGTAGGCCTGTGAAACAAATTCAATATTTGCACGTATTTACTAATAGCCTCGTCAAACTTCGTGATATCTGATATTGACAGGTAACTAAAAGAGTTTTTATGGAAAAAAATAAAAAGCGTTGTTTTTCCTATTTTCCTTGTAATTTTTCCAATATTCTCTCCATTATAACCTCCGCCTGGGTTTAACGAATATTTAAATGAACAAGCGAATTTGGTTTAGCAGCTCTTGAATTTGCGCTTGGCAATTCATTTGGAAACTCATTTTTAAAATCTTTTGCTTAATTTCACTTGTTTATTTGTTAGTTAGTAGTAGTACACTTAGTAAGGAGCAAATCTCAAAACTGACTTTAGTTAATTTCAATTAGTTGAACTAAAATGTTCAATATGTGTTAAGTTTCGATTACAATCAATAATTACACTTATTACTGTCTTAAGTAAGTAAGTATCTTCACGCCCATATTTCTGAAGGGGTAGGCAGTTACACATCCAGGGCATCCACGACTAGCCAAAGACATTAAGTCCCACAATGTGATACGTGGCAAGCTTATCGCCAACCGGGCACATATCCGATCCCGGACAACGTTATTAATATTAAAAAGTTGAAAATTTCTAATATTTCTGTTGCCAAACATGAGGTCTAACTCGGGACCTCAAATGAAATGCATATGGAAAAGAAAGGAAAAAATGCATATGGAATCCAATTCAAATAATAATTACAAAAATAAAAACGTTTTGTTCGTTCGATTTTACCGTGTTTAAATGTATAGACATTTCTTTGTAGTAATAAATCCTGTAATCACTAGTATAATGTAGAAATGGTAAAATATTTTTTGATATCACCCCAGCAGTCTTAGGACCCTTTTTCTTTTTATATCATAATAGAAAATTAAAGATTTCTTCCATCCATCCATTCCATCCGATCGAATCATCAAACTTGATGTTTTTTTTTTAGAAAAATAAAAATGTAACTGACTCAGTATAGGTTTATCTTCTTGGTTAGGCCGAACACTTTTCAATCTACCCTCGCATATTCCAAAGGTTGCACCATGTTTCACCAACTATATTTTGACTGTAACTTGACAGAGGTAAAAAAAGCTGTTATTTTTATTTATTTGTTTATAACTGACTTCATTCTGACTAGGTGGTAGAGTTTCGCAGCGACTTGACCGGATTGGTATCACCGCCTTACCTATTCCTGCTGCCATAACGTCAGTGCTTGTCGTTGTCGTGTTCCAGTTTGGAGGCTTAGGTAGGCGCACCACCACCGTCTTTGGTGGATATCCGTACCATCAGGAAATACGTGTGCTTGTTTGCCTTCCAATATCACAAAAAAATATTTAAAAGAAGATATGTAAGGTTACTCTAGAATCTCCATCCATTTGCATGAAATCGAGATTCGACAGTAAGTGACTTCATACTGTTAAAGGCATTTATAGAAGCAATGACGTGGAATCTATAAACTTCAAGACTTAAAACGACATTGATATCAATCTAAAGTGCTCAAATAGTTTAGGAGAGTGCTCGCTTTCCGTCCAGACACTCTTTGACAAGTTCTCAAATTTCACTATTCCAGAACATTGAAGAGCCCGCGCAGATTACAATATTATTCCGATATTTGATACCTCCGTGAAGAACAGCTTCCTTATAAACAATATCTAACAATATTTTTAAATTATACTTGGAATTTTATTTACATTTATACTCTGTGCCGACCGTATAAGCATGCATAAGAGACCTGGTGAATATGTGTACGTATGTACGCATGTATTGTACTTGATCGGGTCAAAAGTTCTGTGACACAATAAAAACTTTTCAATTAAAAATGCTGGCCACACAAATGTTTCTTAATTTGAATTTAGAATCTTTTATAATAATAAGTACCTACGTATATATTTTCTAATTTAACGTATTATAACGTGTAGCTCTCATACTAGTCTGTGTATTATTAAATATGGAGTGAACGGTTTTAAAGAAGACCGTGTCGCGGTTATCGCACTGCATCGATGTGGTTATACACCCACTCAAATTTGCGACATATTGAAAAAAAGGGGTTTAACTAGAATATTCATTTATCGTACCATCAAAAGATGTAATGAGGACTCAAGTTTGGAAGACAGGAAAAGAAGCGGTCGCCCTCGCTCTGTTAGGACACCAGCATCAACAGTGGTAAAAGCTGTGAAGGTGCGAATATAAGGAAATCCCACCCGCAAGCAGAAACTGTTAGCACTTCAGATAGGCTCAACCCTATCATCATAAAACCACGGTGAAAAGGGTGTTGAATGAAGATTTGTACTACGAAGACTAGGCAAAGGACAACGAGCTTTTCCCAGAAAAACAGGACATCACTATGATGCGCGCCTAATGGACATAAGACTGACGAGATCCCGCGTTTTGTTGAAGCACTGTGTAGGAGAGAGCACAGTCAAATTTATTTTTTCTATGGAGGAGAGCTACAACAAACAAAATGGTAAGGTGTGACCCCACAGCAGTGACGAAGCAAACGATCGTATTCCGCGTGTCCAGCGAGGCCATTTTCCATCTGCAGTTACGGTATTGGTTATCTTATATCGATGGTGCATCATGCCAACGCAACCCCATTTCGCTCCTAGCCGGGTGGCAAGAAGGTCATCGTATGGTTTTTGAGTCCGATATGGCGGAGTGGTGAGTATCCGGGGGAATTTTCAATACGTTAAAAAAGGAGTCTCATATTGGGGCTTAACTGAGTTACACTTTTGTGGGAAAGGCGTAAAAACGAATGCAGTTGTGTATCATAACACAGTGCTCACGGACCTTGTGGAATCTGTTTCTCATACCATGTTCAATACCAGGCTCTGGGTATTCCAAGTCCAAACAAGATTCTGCGCCAGCCTATAGAGCGAGAAGCACGCAAGACTGGCTGACTGCACATGAAATTGACTTCATCCGCCACGAAGACTGACATTCTTCCATTTGGATTACAAAATATGGCAACACTTGGAGTAGAAGGCCTGCTCATAACTTTATCTCAATTTAGAGTCATCCCTGATCAACGTAGGCGCCGATATTGACATGACCTCGTGCGTGCTGCTGTAGGCGACTGGCCGCGCAGATTGATGGCCTGTATCGAAAACCACGGCGCACATTTTGAGTAAACGTAATTAACATAAGTTGGCACGTTTTATTCATTTCATTTTGATAAATAATTGATTATTCTAAAATAAACAGGTGATTATTATTTAACAATAAACATGTGACAGAAATTATGACCCGACTAAGTAGGTATGTATGTATGTATGTTTGCATGTATGTGTTTACGTCGATAATTGGGTCCATGTAGGTACCTACATACTTGTCACAATAGGACAGCCATGTTTGGGCAAAAAGGACTGTGGATATACGAGTCTGTCAACTCATCAAAACTGTTTTAAAGGTTGTAAGTTACATGCTTCCCAACAAAAGTAACATTGTTTCAAACTTCCGATTACTGTGAAATTTAGATTAAATATACGATACAGACGGATGCAAGCCAATGTTTACAACCCTTTAGAATCCCTATTAACATTGATGTCACTATCTTCTCGAACTTCGAGTACTACTTCACGACATAATATATACAACGTCCGTACATTCCTTAATACTTTTAAGCTTTTTGAAATAAAAAGAAGTGACAACTGGATCCTACGCCTGAGCCGTTTAGAAACCTTCTGTTTGAGTCTTCCTCGATAGCTTTATATCCCAAACTAGGTATGCAGCGGTGTTCTGAAAAAATATTTTTATGTTCAACCTATTATTCCTTTAAGGTTGTTAACCAACCAAAAGATTGCAAGTAAACTAAATATATAAATAATAAACAATTAGAGGTTATTTAATTTAACAAATCAAATCAATCGCCTTAAGATTATTTATTACAAAAAGTTTTCAAAATGTCGATATTCTTAATCCCTGCATATTGTACATCGTTTTAAAAAGTTTTCTTTTAGCCTTATGAATGCTGTTTTTGATTTTCCAAAACGATAGTGCTTCATGCCACTTTGACAAAATTGTCAGGTAAGATATAGAGACAGCTGGATCGGCCGTGGAGAGCTAATTGCATGGCCGCCATGGTCCCCAGACTTGAATCCAATCGATTTATTCGTCTGGGGATTTTATAAAAAAAAATATCTTACGCTAAAAACAACAGCAACATAGAATTAAAAAGAAAATTAAAAAAAGACGGGTTGCACTCCGGGAGTGCCGACAGAAGTGAAAACTTGGATATGAACGTTGTGCATTTTTGATATTTTGGAATGGTTAGTGAATAATTTTGCACGAATTGCTGTAATTATAATTATGAAATTATATTTATATAATAAAAAAAGCTAGACTACGATGTTGATGACTGACTGACTGACTGATCCCGAATTGTTCTCCCGGTTGCCGTCGTGCTAGAGT
>NJDC01006681.1:119747-136609 GCA_002245475.1 Calephelis virginiensis | reverse complement strand
ATCCTGTCCACAGATATGTTATTGGCAAGCGATAACATAAAAATGGATCAAAATATCAATCTTGGACAGCAAGTTTTGGATTAGGATTAATTATTGATATTGGCCGTTAGAAGATATTTGATAGATTAAAGATTTTTTTTCTGAGGTAAGTAATAAATTTACTTCGAGCTTAAGTGAGGAATAATGTTATTTTTAGGGGCGGTAGGTAAACATTAAATTGACTTACACTACGTAACTAGACTCCTCCCCTATCACACGCTAAAATTCGCATTCGCCCAAACGGAGCAAACAACTAGGCTGTGTTTTTGTTCATTTGTATTTTATCCGTATGTTTTTTTTGGACGCCAATGCACGACAAATGGAACTTTTTTTTCTTAGAAATTATGAGTATTCTAAGTCAATATGAGTATATAGCAACGTTTTGAATAGCATTGGGGAAAGGGAAAAGAAAAAGTTAACAAAATAAAACCTACTTGGTCACATCATCATTAAAACCGGCATTGTCACTGGTTATTGTTATTATTATTATGCGCAGTATAGAACAATTTATCCTGCATTTTTGTAATTTGCAAATACCGATGTTTGCAATTTAATTAAGCCACAACAGCTGGATATAATTTAAATCATATAAAATTGATACAAATTTATTAAACAATCACTTCCTGATTTTCTTTAAACGATAATTTACATGTTCTATCTTTGACAAATTTTTGATTTGAAAGATTGCTGTTGTTAATTCAAGTAAAACTGATTCAAAAAATTAACAATATTCTAATTTTTCATTATCACAACGTCTAAGTCTAAATTATAATTATTACGAAATGGAGTTCCAAGTTGATGATTGTTTCAGTCGTTTCCGTTCATAGTCAGTGGGCTTAAAGTTGTAGCTATATATTTTCACATCGTTGTAGTAATTTCCTTTTTTAAATTTTACAACGACTACCCACCACTTTCTATATTCAGTATTTTAATAAATCCGTGAATTAAGGCCATTTTTTGATAAAATAGGTTGGAAAGTTAAAGTTTACTAAAAATATTATAGATTTTAGCAACATTTACTTTAAAATCATGTGTTCATTTATTTAAAGAAAACCACATTTAAATTCTGTAACATTTAAACATTATGCAAATTAATGTATCGAAATACTAACATTATTCAGCAAACAAAATAAATTTAGCGATGATAAAGTTTTAGGACTACAAGAATATATGGTCATTGTAGCATATAAATTGTTGAAAAAAACCTTGTAAGCAAATAATGGTTTAAGTAGCCGAAGAAGAATATTTTTAACTATATTTTTTTCGTAAATTAAGAAAATTAATGGCACATTTAGATTTGATAATTACAATAAATGTAGATATGTGTCGTGTTATATGTTATTGCACCTCCATATAGTATATTTTGCTGTAATATTCAGCAAATTGTATCAGTGTTACAAAGCTAAGGCTAAAATCTCAGGTGAAATATAATGAAACAATTGATCAGTCACCCAATCACAAATGATTTACTTAATTAAACAGCAGACTTTACCTACTTTTCTTTAACGCTTTTTTTTTCAAGTGTGGAAAATCCCCCCGGATATCCAAGGCTCTCGGGGGAGAACGGCGGGTTATGTCGGACTCGAACCGACTAATAACCACACTATGACCTTCGTGCAGCCCGGCTAGGAGCGAGATGGGGTCGTGTTGACATTCACTATCTCGCTCCGAGGCTACGGCCCGGTGCTTGCTGGGCCTCCTTCCGCGCTGATAGAGGAGCGACTCCGGCCACTGGAGTCACCCCCCAGGCCGAGGAAAGTCCCCCGACTCCCCCCGACAGTCCCGCATCGGAGGCGTTTTGAAGGCGAAGGAACCACCTTTCGCGCCCCCGGTCCGCCACCGCCGGAGCGGGCCTGTGTTGGGATCATCCTCCCGGGCCCGCTCCGCAGTCTCCTTTTACGTCATTATTTCTTGCGAAAAGGAGACCACCTCTTGCCAGGACCTGTCATTACCGAGAGGTCCTCTCCTACGACCGCTGAGAGTGTACGCCGCTGTTGTCCGAATGCGACGCATTCTCCCAGCGTGTGGGACGCCGTTTCTTCTGGCGCCACGCACTCGTGGCAGGCGGGGGTCGTCTCCCGTCTCGCAATCTTGTGCAGATACTTCCCGAATCATCCGTGCCCGGAAAGCACCTGCACAAGACGTCAGCGACCCGAACCGCCGCTGCAGCCACCCTCGGAGGACCGGTCGGATAGCCTCCACCGTCACCTGCCCAGCGACAGGTGGGGCTAGGTCCTCCTTCCACCTCTCCAACGTGGTCTCCCACGCCTGCCTCTGCATGCGCCTTACATCCTCCCACGGCAGGGGCTCCCCGTACGCCCTCGCTGACGACACCGCGAGGTATACGTCAGCAAGTGCGCGTGCATGAAGCTCCCAGAGCTGGTCTGCTGCAAGGACGTATGCCGCCGTCCAGGACACTGTCCGGTATCCGCGTATCGCCCCGGTCGTGACGACCCGCTGCGGACGTCGCAGCAGGGTCTTGTTGGCGCGATCGAGGGCGTCTGCCCATACAGGTGCCCCATACAGGGCCATACTCCATACGACGCCGGAGTTCAGCCATCGGCAGTTGGCACTCGGGCCTCCCACGTTGGGCAGCAGCCCCCATAAAGCAGCGGCGGCTCCCAGGACTCTCGCGGCGAGCCGGACAAAGTGTGCCCCGAAAGTCCACCTCCCGTCCAGGATGAGACCCAGGTACTTCATCTGGGTCTCAACCCGGACCCGGACCCCGTCCAGTACCACCCGCGTACCTGGAGGGGGTCCCCCCTGAGGCCCATGGAATAATAGGGCCTCGGTCTTGGGGAGGTTCACCTCCAGACCTAGGGAGCGTATGCGACCGACGATGATGGTTGTCCCCACCTCCGTCAGCCGCAACGTCTCACCCATTTCCCTTCCCCTAGCTACGACTAGTGTGTCGTCCGCGTAGCACGCTATAAGGAGGTTGTTGGGCAGCGCGCCGCGGAGGACCCAGTCGTAGCCGCTTCTTTTTACGCTACCTAGCGGATGCTGATGAACTATAAATTAAAATGTAAGTAGGTACATCAAATATTTGTCTGCTGGAAAAAGTAAGTTATTTCTTTTCCTTTACTATTATTTAGAAGTATAACTAGATTACGCAGGTACTTGAAATATTTCAAAAAATAATGATCACTTCAATTATTAATATTTTTCCATTCAAGAGGTTCCAGCTGGCTTCATGTAATTCTTTCAAACGTGTCCTTATTTCTATAATCTTGTTTAAATTTAAACAAAAAAAAAGTATTCCACTCGTTACGCAACACACACACACACACACACACACACACACACACACACACGCATGATGTGTGTGTGTGCGTGTATTCCCGCACGCACACGCACGCTTGCACGTACACACACAGACATCAAATTTGACAATCCTTTTTTGGTGTTGGGGATTAAAATACTGACGTTTGGTTCATAAAAGAAAGATAGTACCATCTTAGTACCATTTAAGTTTTAAAAATATGATAAGAGATAATGCACTGTGAGAGACAGGTTTAATTCCCTTTTAATTTTATTTTGAACGACTGAGGATTTCAGTCGAAGCGAATTATCGATATTTTACCTCGTTATCGACCCTTTGTCGATGTGTTTTTCCTGCTAGT
Organism: Calephelis virginiensis; assembly: GCA_002245475.1. Classification (NCBI taxonomy): domain Eukaryota; kingdom Metazoa; phylum Arthropoda; class Insecta; order Lepidoptera; family Riodinidae; genus Calephelis; species Calephelis virginiensis. The sequence continues at coordinate 132,947 of NJDC01006681.1, read as the reverse complement.
TGCCAATCTGGTGCATTGATAATTTTAACATAGTGGTTGATCTTTTAAGGGGTTCGTTACCGAATACCAAATAAAGAAATCCTTATAACATATTCGACATATCTTTTTGTCGCGCCGTATGTCACAGATATTTTATTCAGTACAACCTGTACGAATTAACCGGATACGTCGTGCTGTGAAGTCATTGGTCATTTTCATTGTTCATTCATCATATTTCATTCGTTTATCATTTTTAAGTTGACTAAAGATTGGTTTGATAACGGTAACAAAGATGCTATCGCTACAGAGCGCTTGTAGCGAATGCGGGGCGCCGCGCGGGGCAGCCGGAGAGGAGGCACATTCCAGCGGAGTGCAAAGCTGACGAGTACGAGTTGTAACTATTACCAAAGATAATTATATTTACTAATCTCTGCTATGACTGTAAGGTTTACACAATTGTAATTCGGCAGACATTTTCGTATGTAAGAGTAGTTATGTCATTACTTATTATCTAACAAATGTTAAGGCATTCTAAGCATTGTACGCAACAAATATTGTTTTTTTTATGATTTTGGAAGGCAAATAAGCAAACGGATTTCCTGATGGTAAGAAATTCACGCCGTCTAGAGACACCAAAGGTGGTTATGGTTCGTTGCCAACTTGAAGCCGATATGTCAGGCCTCCAGCAAAAGTAAGTCAACTTTGCTCCGTCAACATTGTAACCTTTGAATGTAACTTTCTTTTAAAGATTTTTAAAAAATGTTACGGCATTATTACCTTTGTATGGAACAGATGTTTTGACATTATCACCTTTGTATGTAAGAGATGTTAAGTCATTGTAACTTATATCTAAAATATGTCAAGGCATTATACCCATTGTATGTTTTTATGTCAGTCAGCCAACAGCCACACGGGTTTCCAGATTGTAAAAGAATCGTGGCCTAATGACGCAATAGATGTTACAGGTGTATGGTCTACCGCATACTCTCCCCTCAGAACCGGAATATGACCCAGTCATTATAGCGACAGGGATAGGTAACGCATCGGATCTCTACCATAGGATAGGATTATAGATATTTTGTCATTATTACCAATGTATTGCATAACCTTTATAAAACAGTTGAGCATTTTTACCTAAATACGGGCAATAACGAGAATCATTTTAATTGGGCTGTTGAGGAAATCCTTTGGTAATTGAGAAAGCGATGAAAAATGCTCACAGGATTAACTATACAGGTACTAGAAACGATTTTTCCATCGCAAATACGTTTCGAATTTTCCTAGAATTGTATTTTAGTATTTTAATAAAAACAAAATAATGATTTTAGATTTATGGAGCGCTGAGAAAATCTGTGGTAACTACATTCGTAACAGGACATACTTTTTTCGCCAAAGCACGATTCCACCTAATCAGTAATCAGGACCTAATGATGGAATCCAGGCACATCGTGGAAAGCGTTTAAATTTTGTATACGCAGTTGATCTACTTATTGAAATCTAAGTCGGTTTTCTCAATTTTATTTTATTGCGCTTAAATAAAAGACATTCTATGTATGCCATACGAGTGCGTACTTAATTGCAAGCTTAGTTCTTTTAAGATTTTTAAAACAGAACGATTTTCCTAAATAGAAACGTGTGTAGTCTAGATAAATATCAAAAATGTAAATGTTATGATTAAATAAATCAGTAGATTAAATAAAAATCAGAAAAACTTATGAAGTAAAGGCGCGATTCCACCAAGTTTCTTGTGTGCAAGTTTGAAAGTTGTTCAAGTTAAACAAACTCACATACAAACTAACTTGGCCGTGAGTAGTTTAAACTTACTTTTTCATTTGTTCTTTTGGAATTTAAATAATTATATTCGAATCAAATAATTTTTAACGGAGTTTTCCGGGTCTCTGTCTAAACCAGACCACCATGTTGGTCCCGGCTCCTTTGCAGAATAAACCATCTGCTAGCTCGTAAAAGGCGAGCATAGGCTTGCTGTCACTAACACCGCGACATCTGACTAGGTGGTAGTTTCATAGTGACTCGTCCGGATTGGTACCACCGCCTTACCTATTCCTGTCGCCATAACGTCAATTCTTGCCGTTGACGAGTTCCGGTTTGGAGGGTAAGGCTCTGGGCCTAAGATGGCGGCCTCAGGTTGGCAAAGTGTTTGGTGTCTCTAGGCTGCGTGAATTTCTTACCACCAGGAAATCCAGACGGAGACGCTTGTTTGCCTTCCAATATCATAACAAAACCTGCCTATCTGCCTGGCAGATCGTAAGAAGTTAGAATAGGTAGAGCATCTGCCTTATCTATTCCTGCAGCCACGGTGTTATCGGTGTGTGGCACTGTCATGTATCGGTCCGTAGGATAGGCTAGTAGGGCCTATCACAAGGCGGGTGCTTGTTCACATAGTGTATGTGTGTTCACACGAAAAAAACTATGTAATTTATTCAAAGACGTTATATAGATACTGCCTAAGTCACAGCCAAAGCCGCGGGATAATATCATACGCTTGTTGAAAAAACAAAATTTAAATTGAACTCGAATTAAAAAATGAAAAATACGTGTATGACATCATATAACCTAAAATGATTTCAAGGCGATAAATTTCAATAATGGTTCAATGATGTTCCATTGTAAATATTTAAGACAGAGGTTCCCAAACAGTGCATTGCTTCTCATTGGTTCGTCCTGTCGTAGCGCTACTATAGTAGCGTCACGAAACTGTACGCATGGACACACTTTTCAATAAACTAGCTAAAACTATTTTGAAATCTGTTGATAAAATAGTGTTCCTGAACAAATATACATTTTCTCGTTAATAATTTAAGCGTAGTAAAACTGAAAAAAAGGTTCAGAGGTCTGGAGGCCTCAGGGTAGCATAGGTGTGAAGACCTCCTGCTCCAATTTTTTTGAAAAATACATAAAATGAACTATTTTTTCAATAAAAGTTATTTTGGTTTGCTCGTTATTGAAATAAATAAAATAAAATAATTAGTTTATTTTATTTATAATTTAAGCGCAATAAACTGCAAAAAGCTCAGTCTAATTTAATTACGAACAACTTAACCAGGGCCGGATTTAAAGTTCTAAAAGCCTCCGGGCAACCAAAGTGATTAGACCTCATGGCCCCAATTTTTTTTTAGATATAATGAACACCTTTTTACAGCCAAGTTTTTCAACGATATTTAAGAACAAAATAATAATATTTGTACAAAGTAGGTGAAGATAAACAAGGGAAAAAAATCAAAAGAAAAGATGAACTAGTGTCAGTCTACGCAGAATTTGAAAGATTGTTTTACTTAGTCTCTAGTGGCCCTGGCACTTTCACCCCGGTTCCCGTGACCTAAACCTAGCCCTGGGTTTAACATAGCTTTCTTATATTAAAATTTGGCTGCTCTTGTAAAAACATTCCTCTGCATCCCTTCTATTTCTAATATATTTATTATACGAGCCACCAGGAAGCGCGGTAGATGATCTATCCTACAATGAGGACCTGAACTAACACGGGAAAATAAATTAACGTAACAAATGAAAAATAAATATAATATAAAATATATATAAAGGAATGAATGATGTACCTAGTTCTAATTGAAAATTAAATCATATTGTTAGTTTTGTAAATAAATGTATAATATAAAAGTATATAGTTACGGTTGTTTTAAATAGTTGCTATTTTTACAATGAGTCTCAATTTCATAAGTTTTGAAACCACTGACTTGAATAATTCGGCACAATAAGTTCATACTCGGCGAATGACTGTCATCGTCATGGACAAATTTATGGAGAATTTTGTTGCTAATTTAATTTGCACATAGTTCGAATTGTTTACTTTAACATTATATATTTACAGACTTGTATTTAGAACCAATAGCAGAAATTTAGTTTAAAAAACACGAAATTTTGTCTGTAAATGTTGGTTGCAGCTTTATCTTCGTTTTACAATTTTGTAGCTTTTTTACATACCAAACTAGCGATCGAAGTCACTGAACTCCTCCCTAAGCAACTGGAGCAATTTTGATGTTTTTTTTGTGTGTTCAAAGGAATTGGAGATACTCGTAGGTTTAGATTTACAATTTGATTTACTGGAAAATGTTTCATAATTATTTTTGTATTTATAAATAAGTAGTAAAATTAGTCTAAAATAAATCCGAACTCAGACTGACGATCCTCGTTACTGAGTAATAGAGAATATTGTTACTCATTTGGTTAGCACATTGTCACCATGCACAGCATTTGCCTCCATTACCGGATACATGGAATTTTGAGAATATACTAGGTAGTAATTATAACGTCAAATTTGAGCGTATGCCATGACTTTCATACAAACACATCTTCACGCCAAGTCCATTACTGAGTAAAAAGAGAGCGTACTGTCACCTTGACCTGGGTAGTTCCCTCCACATTAATCGTTTCAAACACGCCGTTTTCGGAGACCAGGCTCCCTACCATGAACGCTTATAGCAGTATTATTTCTGTCTGGATAAATGTTTGCTTTTATAAGCAACTTCCTCGTGTTGGTCCGGGCTCCTTTGTAGAATAGACAATCTGACTTCCTATTGACTCGTAAAAGGCGAGCATGGGCTTTCCGTCACTAATATATTTATACTAGGTGGTAAAGTTTCGCAGCGACTCGCCCGGACTGGTACCACCGCCTTACCTATTCCTGCCGCCATAACGTCATGACGTGTTCCGGTTGGTAGGGTAAGGTAGCCAGTAAACTTACTTTTGTTCGAGGCCTAACATCCTGGACTGACAAGCGTGACTTTCAAGTTTATTTATATTGGAATAAAGTATTTGTATTATAAGTAAAATATCGTAATATCACGAAATTAATCTACTTGAATACGGATTAATACAAAATTGATCAGAAATAAGCCTCTATAACTAAGTTGACAACCATTAATTTGTTAAGTAGCAATTATTAAGTCACTGACGTTAAGCAGAATAAGAACCTTTAGGTTTACGGTTCAATTTTGGTTACATACTTAAAAAGTATCTTCACTAACATATACTTGAAATGGTACGCAGAGTCACAACTAAGGCATCCACGACTAGCCGAAGACACTAAGACGTACAATGTGATAGGGATACCTATTGCCAACATTGAAAATATACATTTTCTATTGTTTTTGTTGCCCAGCCCGGGAATCGAACCTGGGACCTTAAGAAGTCAAGTCCGACGCCGGACCGCTAGCCCACAGAGGCGATAATAGAAAATTTATGCGTAACCCACATGTCTATGTATCAGCGCAATGTGACGTCTTAGCTTTTTTAAGTGTGACGTCTGGATTCTAAATTTTGCAGGCCTTTTATTAACTGTCTCTAAAAATCGAAGATCTCAATTGGACTGCATGATTTGTATATACATAAGATTACTCAGCCAATAACGAACCGATTTTAGTAATGCTTTTTTGGAAAGGTAGGTCGTAATTTCAAAGTATCTCATGAATTTTATGTCACTCCAACTAATGGTTTTTGCCAACTAGTAGTTGTTGCACACTGATAGTTTTTGAGTTGTATTTGATAGGCATAAATTGTCACCTATGTTGAAGACATCATTAACGATGACGAAAATTTATGCATTGTTTAGTATAACTCAAAACCACTAGCGGGATCTTGATCTTGGTGCGATGTCAACCTGAAGCCATCCTGTTAGGCCTCGAGCAAAAATTAGTTTACAGGCTACCTTATTTTCCGAAACGGTACACATCAACTACAAGCACGTACGTGACGTAATGACGGCAGGAATAGATAAGGCGGTGGTACCACTCTACGTGAGTCGCTGCGAAACTCTACCACCTAGTCAGATGTCACGATGTTAGTGACGGTAAGCCTATGCTTGCCTTTCACAAGCTGCCTAGAAGAAAGGCAGATGGTCTATTCTATACAGAAGCCCGGACCAACACGGGATATAATTTTTATTAAGTGTTTCAACTTAATAAATATTTGACGAAGAAATGGCAGCTAATAGAATAATGGTTTCCAGGTGTAAGACTTACCTATAAATACATCCAAAGAGGAACAAAAGTAGTCTCGGTTTTGGATATTAAATGATGACTGACGTATTTGGCGTGTGAGAGGGTTATTGTGGGACCTGGCCTTTATTCCAAGAGGAGGCAACGTGGCGAAAATAGACAGGGATAGCAAAAGGCAAATGGTGATGACGATTATTATATACACTGCAAATGTTGATCTACATTTAGGTGACAGACAGACAGTCAGATTAATAATGTGAATGATAAGAATGCGATTAAGATTTTTAGGTTGAAAATAAGGTAGGATATTGTCAAAATCTGCATTTTTTTTGTCTAAAACCTACGTTAAGTTTTTAAACTAAAAAAAATTGTTTAAAACTGTTTCGATTTCGTTTTAAGTACCTATCTATTATTTTCATTATCTACAACTTACATTTTTCTGAAACTCGAAAAAATACGCTTATAGATACTAGACATTTTATACTAGTAGCCCCGGCGAACTTCGTTCCACACATTCCGTTTTGTATGTTTAAAATAACATGTTCTTTTTCCTAGTTTCCTCGTAGATTTTACTTTTTTCTTGTCTTTCAAATCTTCCATGGATATGAGCAAATAATTTAAAACCAAAGTTAACCAAATCGCAATTAAGTTATCGCTGTCTTCTTTCAACGATGTTAATACAAAGAGACAAAACACTTTCAGTGCTGTCAGATTAGTTTGTACCTAAACGAAATTGCTTCAGAAGTTTAATCTATCACTTGGAAAAGTTGATTAAAAACGCCACCATTTGACTTGTCCCGACTAATTTGATATGTCTAAAATGTTCCATTTCTTTTGTTTCTGTTACATTTGAAAAAGATAACATTCGTCTAAAATAAGTTTAGTTTGTGAACAGCAGATTCACCAACCCTGTCCAAAAATCTTGACTGATTATAATTCTAGTCTGTATATAGATTATATTAAGACAATAACAAAAACAAGAATAAATATCTTCTTGAAAGTATCTTCACGCCCGTATCCCCGAAGAGGTAGGCATAGGCACACTATTTTCTAATAAAAAAAAATGTTGCTCGGGATTAAATATATGTTCGGTCGGCGATAGGCTTGCCACCTATCACATTGTGGGACTAAGTGTCTTCGGCTAGTTGTGAGTGCCCTGATTGGGCCTCTGCCTACCTCTTCGGGGATATGGGCGTGAAGATACTTTTTTTTTATAAATAATTAATTCTTATAATTAGTTAATAAAATTAATTCCCATTTTCTTTGGTCAACGCAACACGCATGAACTGATGGAACAATTTTGCAAATTCTTATTTCCTTGTTTTATGTCATTGCCAGGAAAATGTATACTTAGGACAGGACAACGTATTTTTTATGCTATGTATGTTCAAACAGTGGATATCCTTGTGAATTTGCTTCAAATCCCTCGAGTTGAGGTACCTTTCGATTCAGAATAACAACAACAGAATTTGTTAGACGGCAAATGTTTAACCGTGCAAAACTAATAGATGAGTGGGTGCGCCCACCACAGACCCCACCACCCACAAGCAACTGGGATAAAATATTAAATACTTCGAATATATATAGAAATTGGAATATCGGAAAGTGCCAGGAAATGTATCAATAGAAAAGAAAATGTATAAGAATGGATTGGTAACCCAGGTTACCAGTCGGTAATCGGATATATTTTTTCATATTTTCTTATAAATGGAAATACTTCAAATAAGCAATTATTCACAATCCGTTGGTTATTGCCACTCGGCGTGTACTTGAAAAACAGCATTAAAAGAAAAGTAAAAGGAGAAGTGTGAAAGGGAACGAAAGGGAAGGGAAAAGGACTGGGTAAAGAGGAGATGATTGTCGTGTCACACCAGCTTCCAGAGGCCGCCGGAAAGAAAAAACAAGAAAAAAAAGAAGAAGCAGCAGTTTTTTCACTCTTTTGTTCGTTTACTCGTTTATACTTCGTTGTTTATGTAGATTCAGACAGAGAAACTCTTGAAGAGCCTTTCGTCAAAACCAGTAGACCAAAAATATACCTAAAGTCATAACCTGAATTTATTTCTGCTACGCTCAGAGCTGAATCTTCAACCTCCGTTTTACGGTTCAATTTCGATTAACATGCATAAGTTTTAAAGCAAATTGAGTCTACTCGCTCAGTTCAATTTAAGCCTTTGACAAACGACTTAAGATTGAAGTTTGCTTGCGTTTTGTATATCATTGAGTCTTCTGTACGTCAAAACTTATTCTGTGCCAGAAGTTAAAAAAGAAAGTACTTGAAAGGTTGCTACTATATGCACATTTCATTATTAATAAATAAATAAATAACCCTTGAAGGGTTACACAAATTGAATCTAACCCAAAGTAAGCAAATTATATGTTTATGCCATGGGTAACGATTCTAGTACATACATTTATAAATACATAAGAATTAATTTAATAAACATCCAGACCTGGAAATGTAGACATTTAAATGTTCGTCACAAGTACGAATGTCCTCGTCGGGAATCGAACTCGAACCACATTGGTCGGTGGAGTTAGGCGTATACGCTAGCCCTTCCACCAACGAGGCGGTCAATAAAAGAGTTTTATGCGAGCGAAGCTGTGGTTAAAAGTTTAACAAAACCATGTAACCAAATACACGGAACCCTAAAACGCCCTTGAAAAGACCTTAATCCATATCAAGTGACAAACGGACCAAATTTTCCACGACAGAAATATATTCCAAAGCCTTTGTGTCATACACGCTTAGTGTGAATTTAAATATGATATTCGACGAAATTTCGTTATCTAAAGAGTTTTAGGGGAGAATTCTGGAGAATAATATCGTGAATTCCCAAATAAAACCACATAAGACCAAATTTCATACATTTCGAGCAATAATGCTAACAATAGTTCCGGCCGCCTCGTTGGCCGACACGCCTAACTTCACCGACCAATAATTTGGCTCGAGTTCGATTCCTGAATGTGAAAGTCATTTGAGTAATGAACATCTAAATATTTACATTTCTGGGTTTGTCTTTTTATTAAACTTATTCTGGTATCTAACTATATCGACCAACCGCGAGGCTCGGGTTCGATTCTCGACGGGGGCAGGCAATTGTGTGATCAACATTTAGATTTCTGTATTTCGCATCCTGTTCAATAATTTTATTCTGATATCTAATTAAGTATTTCTATAACTAAGGAGGCGGCCAAATTAAAATTAATTAATTAATCATTAAAAAATCTGCTGTGACATCGTAACTATTTTTTGTGTAAAAGCTGACATTAATAAAATGGTTCGATAATTCGATAATTACATGTACGAAAATTTTCAAATTTTGTTTTTATCAGTGTCGCCGTCACATGTTCGCCACTATCATGTTCTATTTTGGACTGTAAAGTAGCATAAAAGTAAGGGAAAAGATTTTGAAGTTCCAGCTTTAGCTTGGAAACCGCTTACATTTTTGATGATAACTGGTGACGTGTATTCCATGAAATTTCGCATACTTTTTAGTCTTCATAAACATCAAACGAGTGGAAATAGTAGCATCTGATCATTGTCCTTGAGTGCATTTCAGAATTAATACTTGGAACAGTGTATATACAGGGTTACTTTGAAAGGACCGTTTTAATTTCAAATAAGGGAATAAAAGCTTTAATGGTAATGCGTTTTAGATATAATTGTAATATTTGTTTTTATAAACATTCATTTAAGACAGTCCGAATAAATGCATCATTTGTTGTAACGCTATGTCGTACCTAGTACGAGTCATGATGTCACCAGCCTGCGAATGCGACTGCGGTCTGTGGGAACCAGTTTTACTACGTTACAGGTATAACCATGCATCTTGTATTTTGCGTCGAAAAAAATTTTTTTTTTTTTTTTAAGCTTTAGTTTTTTCATAGATAGAAAGTATTGTCGATTCCGAACTATTTCTCAAAATTTGGCTGGTGGTTTTGATGCTACCCTGTATAATGTTACCTTTCTATCTACATGCAAGAGAATAGGCGAGAAGATATGAATGTATATAATGTATGAGACAGCGCACAACTACACTTGTCGTTTGGCTATACCGTGGCTGCACGCTTAGAAATCGCGATAAAATTCGCTGTCACTTTTCACGAAAATGTATAAATTATTCCTAAAAGAAGAATAAACATGTTTTCGCATTTATATGAATACTAGTTGACCCGCCAGATGTTGTTCTGCTACTTTTTTTCTGTGATTCACCCTCATTACTTAGGGTTATAAAAAAAAGATGTTAACCGATTCTCAGACCTACTCAATATGTTCACAAAATTTCATGAGAATCGGTCAAGCCGTTTCGGAGGAGTACGGTAACTAATACGAACGAATTTTGTGTTTATAGATATAAAACACGAAAATTTAATATCTATAACCATAAAAGTCGACGCCACTTTTCGTTGTAATTTTATAACTCAAAAACGGGCTAACCTATCCAAACCAAATGTTTAGGCTTCGTTCATACTATTTTGTAGGTACTCGTAAATGGTTTATGTGGAGTTTGCATAAAATTGGTCCAGCGCTTCTTTATTTATCACATTTTTTGTAACAAATGAAGTCAATCAATGGCGGATTGTGTTGTTAATGGGTATTTTTTGTATATAGGGCCGCTAGTATAATATGAAATATTATAACACATCGCATAAAGTAACCGCAAAAACAAAAATTATAATCTGCTTACTTATACTAAAATAATAATACTAGCGCTACCTAAATAATCTAAGTTGTGAGATTTCAACAGCTGGGATAATTGTTTACTTAAAACAACGAGAAAACAAAATATAAATTTATCTGAGGCCGCTGGTTTAAATAAATATTTTTCAAGATTCATGGAAAAAGGCGCCGCAGACGCTATCAGTCTAGATATGGTTATAGTTACATTATAGCATAAAAACCTTCACGCCCGTATCCCTGACGAAGTAACTGGGGCATCAACGATTACCCGAAGCGTGTCTTCGAAGTCGAAGTTCCATAATGTGTAGGTGGCAAGCCTATCGCCAACCGTTCACATATTCAATTAACCCGGAAATAACTTTGTTTTAATTAGTTAATTTCAAAATTAAAATTTTTAATGAAGCCCCGACAAAGCAAAGATTACGAAACAACAGTAACTTTTAAGCTTTGATCCATCAGCCACCTTCCAATTCTCTTATCAAGTCCTCATCATCAGAAAATATAAACAGACCTAATTAAGAAAAATCTACCGATGGGTTTACGAGTAGACATTTCAGGGTTATGTCTCCTATCTTCGAGCTCTATCATCAGCCAAGCTTAGTTGTAACAGCATTCGTCAGAGTTTTAATTGTAAGGTCTTACATCCCCGTCCCGCTTCGAAGTCGCTGAGAAGGCGAAGGTATTGCCTTATTGCAACCCCGGTCTGCCTGCGCCGGAGTTGGACCTGTGACTACCAAGCATAGCTTTTACGATGCTTGGCAGTGGGAGATCCTCACGACAACTGAGAAAATACGCTGATGCGATTCCCAGGCGACGCATTCTCCCAGAGTGTGGGACGCCGCATTTTTTGGCGCCGCGCACTCGTGGCAGGCGGGGGTCTTTTGCTGATACTTTGTGAAGCATCCCGGAAAGTTTCTGCACAAGTCAGAACATCAGTGACCCANNNAAGTACATGCACAAGTCGAAACATCAGTGACCCAAACCGCCGCTGGAACCACCCTCGGAGGACCGGTCGGATAGCCTTCACCGTCGCCTTCCTAGGGACAGGTAGGGCAAGGTCATCCTTCCATCGTTCCAATGTGGTCTCCCGCGTCTGTATCTACCTAGTTATACTTCTTTCTTTTTACATGTGGAAATCCATAATTCATACCCGCCAGTTTCGTGGAAAGTGGCGGGTTATGTCAGACTCCTACTAACTAAAACCACATGGTGTCCTCCTTTTCGCCAAGTAGCGGGTCTGTGGGGACGCTTTAGTACACTTTCATTGCCTCGCAGTCCTCCTAAGAGGGGGCTGAATTTCGTCAGCAGCGGTGCAAAGTACACAGCGTGCACCACTTCGGGGTTCCAGTGGCGACAAGAACCCCCGTACCTGCCGCAACCTCATCACGCCCGGGTGTGCAAGATGAAATGCCCACTCCCCTTCTCGGCCACCCCACGCGGGCCAAACGGCCCCCGCCCTGTGTCCGCTCCACGTGTCCCTTCTTGGACAGAGAGGGGTACTGAGGAGCGGCCTTCCTGGTCAAATTAGTTTCGCCTGGGCCCCGGATCGACCCCGCTTACCTAGCCTTGGGGCTTGGGGCGCCACGACAAGGCTTGGGACCCTGAGGGGGTCCTAGTTGTATCTCTAACCTAACTCTGACTCTGCAAAGGTACGGCCGTAAAAATTCTTATAATTATGATACTGAATACTCACGCTAAAAATTTAATCATCAAAGATCATCATCGTCAGCAGTGTTTATGAGCCTCGTTCATATTCATTCAATAGGTAATAAGTAAACAGTATCCGCTTTTTTAATATTACTTCAAAAAGCATCTTCACGGCCACATCCCCTAATAGACATTCGGAGGAACAAACAGGGCACTCACGAGTAGATGAAGACACTGAGTCCCAAAATCTGATATGTGGCAAGCCTATCATCCACCGGGCACAAATCCTATCCCAGGCAACGTTGTTTCTTAATATTGAAAAAAACACATTTACTTTTTGTTGCCCGACTTGTCGCCTCTGTGGTCTAGCTGTCCGTGTGTTGGACTAGACTTCGCGAAGTCCCGAGTTCGATTCCCGGGTCGGACAACAAAAACAAAATATGGTTTTCCCAATTTTCTAAAAAAAAAATTTGCTTAGGATTGCATGTGGGCCTGGTCGGTGATAGGCTTGCCACCTATCACATTGTGGGAGTTAGTATCTTCGGCAAGTTGTGGGTGCCGTTGTTGTGCCTCTGCCTACCTCTTTCGGATATGGGCGTAAAAATACTTACTTAATTACACCACAACTAGACTACAGAAACAATCACTTTAAACTACTATTACTTCAATATTACTAATTATTTTATTTTGACTTTCTAAATGTTAGAAAGTATACATTATGCTTTTAATGGACAACGTGTTTGAAGTAGCTATAAGATAACATATTCGACTGCACGGGTTATGATTCCAGGAACAAATGTGGGAGATAAGTACGATAACAGTGCCGTCATATAGAAGCGTGTGTATGTAGATTTAGGCTGTTTCACATAAGACTGACTCTGATTAGTTTGGAGGCTATTTAAACCAGTGTTTAAAATAGACGTA
>NJDC01006681.1:87138-98769 GCA_002245475.1 Calephelis virginiensis | reverse complement strand
TGGTTAGAGTATACGTCAGCGAGAGATGAAAGGGAAGCAGGTTCTAATCCAGAATGAAATTAACATTTTTTAAATAATTTAAGCGTAGTAAAACTGGAAAAAAATTATTTAGATTTCAATAAGTCTTTATTTTTTAACGATATTGGAAGGCTAACAAGCAGATGGATTTCCTGATGGTAAGAAATTCACGCAGCCTAGATACACCAAAGGTGGTAACGTTGCGTTGCCAATCTGCGGCCGGTATGTTAGGCCTCGAGCAAAAGTAAGTTTACCGGCTACCTTACCCTCCAAACCAGAACACGTCATGACGTTATGGCGGCAGGAATAGGTAAGGTGGGTGAGTCGGGTGAGTCGCTGCGAAACTCTACCACCTAGTCAGATGTCACGTTGTGACGGTAAGCGTATGCTCGCCTTTTACGAGCTGCCTGGCAGGAAGGCAAATGAGCCCGGACCAACATTGGGAGAAGTCATTAACTTACATGTAACTAGAGAATTATTTCCCCTTACCTGGGACTCCATTATCAAATCCATACTTGAAACGAAGTTGACCATCTCAAAAGTACGCTCTTTCAAATACTAACATTTTATTAAATCGGTTCATAAATGACGTACAAATCTACAACATACATAAAAAATATAGGAGTCGAACGTAATATAACCCTCTCCTTTTTTCCAAATAAGTAAAAAGTTGACTTTGGAGACAAAAAATACATAATTTGTTTTGGGAATTTAAACATTAGATACAGATACCCTTCAATAACAAGATAATGTTTTTGAAAACAACAAAAGACGAGCTGGAGACTTAGAAAACCTTTATAGAGTAGCCTTTTTAAAAACGATTCCAAGTTAAGACTTAGTGTTTTCGGCTAGTCGTGGGTGCCCTGGTTGTGCCTCTGCTTACCTCTTCAGGATATGGGCGTGAAGATACTTACTTTTACTTTCTTTTTGCTTCCAAGTTAAAATAGTATAAGATTTTGGTACGTCTATACTTAGCGCTCCCTGCTCGGTACGTGGAACAATTCTGAAACTTTCGACAAGATTCATGTTTTAGTTTCTAATTTCAATGTAAAATATTGCACAAAAAAGTTTCCACTAATTAATTTTTGTCGCCTCTGTGGTCTAGCGGTCCGGGTCTTGGGCTTGACTTCGTGAGGTCCCGGGTTCGATTCCCAGGTCAGGCAACAAGAAGAAAATGTAGTTTTTCCAATTTTCTAATAAAATATTGTTCGGGATTGGATATGTGCCCGGTTGGCGATAAGCTTGCCACATATTACATTGTGTGACTTAGTGTCTTCGGCTAGTCGTGGGTGCCCTAGTAGTGCCTCTGCCTACCTCTTCGGAGATATGGGCATTTAGATACATTTTTATGAGTAGCCAAGACACTGAGTCCCAAATGCTATCACATTTGCACTTGGCTAGCCTATCGCCATCCGGGTACATATTTAATCCCTGGGCAACGTCTTTTTTATAGAAAATTAAAAAAAAATGTTTTTATTGCCCGACCCGGGGATCGAAATTGGGAACTCACGAAATCATGTTCAACACAAAATCGCTACACCACAGAGGATTATTCCATTACTATATATTACTACTGCCATTGAGTCGATGCTCGCCATTGTCGTGTTTTGTAACTGAGGAGAGGATTACTGGCAAACTTGTACTCGTAACCTTAGAACCCGGCCAAAAGGTAGCAACCCACTAGTAACATTTATGGTGTGTGCCTCTTACCGTCAAGAGAGCTCTGTCTGTCTGCTTGTTCTAACTAGTTTGGAAAACAATAATTGTGAAAATCATAACATTAATACATTTAAACACTAGCTAATTGCCCGCGACTTTCCCCACATAAAATAGTCAAGATTTTCATTTAAACTTTCATCCCCAATTCCAGTCTTTTACAGGTATTGCAAAAGTTTAAACTTGGGTTATTATCTACCCTCATATCAAATTTCATTAAAATCTGTCTAGTGATTTAGCTAAAAAGCGTACAGACGGAAATATTTTCGCATTTATGACGTAAATTATTTCATTGTCTAGGAGATACGTGAAAGGAAAACCCCACAATCCACTGTACTGAAAATATAACATTCTCTGGCATAAACTAAATATTTATAATAACAAATTTATTGAATAAATAGTTCATGAGACTAGTACATTCAAAGGTCCTCCAGCTTTAGTGAAGCAGCAGTGCAAAATAAGCTGGATTAAACTTACTTTGTGCTGTTCCACAAAAGAAAATGTTGGTAGAGAGCAAGTTGTATTAGCACACAGGACCTAAACCATTGGGATTATACACCTCATATCTACATCACATATCTGTTAGATCTCTCCATTGCAATTGCTGTTTATTTTAAAATAAGTTTAGAAATTTTAAAGCAGAGCAGTATTTTAATATTTTAATATATAGGTCATATTTACCTAAATTATAAAACGGGTTCCACATGGATGCAAACCAATATTTTAATCCGTAATCCGGAACGCAGGTTTAATGCAAATTTTTATTTGTTTCATACAAAGTTGCCACCAAGGTCACCTTTGTGGAAGGCGTGATCGGGGCGCGATTACAACCGTCTGGATGATGCTTAGGAGCATAACTCATTTTGACACCATCTTGGGAAACCGATTTAATTAATAATTGGTAAAAAATGTTAAACTTAAAAAGTTTTTTATTAATTAAGATATCTCTAAAAATTAATCTCTTTGTTGTGCTAATTAGGTCAGGAGAAGGTTCTTAAAAGAAAAGGAAAACCAGGAAAATTGCAGAAAAAATGGGTGAAACAATGCTTTAATTAGTAGCTATAAATCTCAAGTGATAGCGAGTTTGCCGGGTCGGCTAGTTAACAATAAATATTTTCTGAGGAAGTGTCGTTTTATTAACTTACCTAACCTATCGAGGGCGTAACCGTAATATAAAAAATCTAAATAAAGAGGTGGTCTATCTTTAGATCTGGTCTGAGCTTATCCCAACGTTATTGTATGGAAGCGAGAGTTGGGTATGTCAGAAAAAGTATGAAAGTAGGATAAAGGCGGTCGAAATGAGAGTGCTTCGGAAAATCTGTGGTGTAATGCTCGCTGACCGCATTCGTAACAGTGAGATCCGAGAAAGAGTGGAACTGAAAGAAAGTGTTGGTGTAAAAATGCGAAAGAGCATGCTCCGCTGGTTCGTCATGTGGAAATAATGACAGATGAAAGATTGACAAAGCAGATATACAAGCCAAATGTGGATGAATGTAGGTACCCGGGGAGACCAAAGTTAACATTCCACGATCAGATCACTCGGATATTATCAAGAGTCTTCGAAACCGGAGTGTTTGTATGAATGTGAAGGAAGCCAGACAGGTTTGTCAGGATCGTGAGGTCTGGCACTCGATACTCTCTGCCTACCCCGTAAGGGACTTGGCGTGAAGATATGTATATTTATTTATTTAACACTTTATTGCACACAAAAATTAAAACACACAAAATACACGAGAAGTTAAAAATGCACAAAAGGCGAGCTTATCTCTAACTAAAGAAATTTCTTCCAGCCAACCCAAAAAAAAAAATTAAGCTGTGAAAATAAAATGGAAGGCATCGTGTACAAAACAATTAACTATAGCTATACTTATAACGAATATATGTAGAGGTGATCTAACCTCATTTAAAAAAAAACCTTATGTTACTTTTGTATTACAATAATGTTATTTATGTATTACTTACGTGTAAGGTATGTATATGTGCGGTTAACTGAAATGAGTTTATGCGGTTGAAATAAAACATGTTATTAGTTCATATTGAAATAGTTCAACAACAATCCTTTTCCAATAGCTTTCATTTATAATGGGTTGATTGAAACTTGCTCATTAGATGAAATAGCGTTTCAATATTTTAATTAGCATGCGAGCGCATGGACTTTTTTTTCTTTTTCTTTTTTTCCTGTAAGTGGTAATCTGATGTTATAAATGAGAAACTCAGGTTTTCTGTCTGTTATGTTTTCACGGCTAAGCTGCTGGACCGATTTTGATAAAATTTGTTATGCTTACAGTTTAAAACCGAAGTTCAAACTTTTGAAATATCAACCCGTAAAATACTGTAAGAGTAAATGAAATTTTGTAGGAAAATCTTCGCATTTTTTTGTTGACGTAATTTGCTAGTGTTTAAACGAATTAACATAATTATTTTTACAATAGTTATTGTGCAAAATAGAAGGAACAAGCAGGAAGCTCTCTCTCAAAGGTAAGAGCCAACCGTCGTCTATTCACCTACCATAAATGTTATTACTGCGTTGCTATCTTATAATCGAATTATAAGGCTACGAATACAGGTATACCTCCAAATAAACAAAACACGACAATGGCGAGTATCAGAGATCCAAGTTTAAAAAATGGCTACTTTTTAACAAATGAAACTCCCAAAAACTGTACTGGAGGAAAATTTTTTGAAACATTTACCTACTTGGTTTTGAGCAATGGTAGTAAAGGCTATATGCTATAATTAGTTATATTTAGCATAGTTTTGAACACCAGGTCTACTTATTTCATTTATTATCTAAACGAGTTCAAAAAAAACTAGGAGGTTCTCAATTCAGCCAGTATATTTCTCCGAAAACACCGAATTCTCCCTGGTTTCTGAACCGATTTACGTAATTATTTTATTTTGATGCGGAATAGTTTCGAATTGGTTCTGTAAATATTTGATTCAAGTAGGCCCATTACTTTTTATTTTATGAGCAGTTTTTATCTACTTTCACCTATCCCAATGTTTTTTTTATTAAATTAAATCATTACTACGTTCATAAAAACCGACTTCAAAACTAAAAAGTAAAAAAGTAGTAAAGTTTTAATATTAATTATTATATACTACCTATTATTTATTTATGCTATTTACTAAAAGCCTTAAACTAATAATTTTATCATAAGTAAGTATTAAATTGGTTTAAAATACTTACGTTATTTTAGTTTTAAGTTTTTCTTTAATTTTTGTTGTGTATTATTTATATATCTTTATAATATTGGAAGCAAACAACCAGGTGGATTTGCTGATGGAGAGAAATTCACGCCGCCCAGACACACCAAAATTGGTAATGATGCGTTGCCAACCTAAAAGCGGAATGCTGAAAGCAATAGTAAGTTCACCGGCTACCTTATCCTCCACATCGGAATACGTCAACGGCGAGCACTGACGTTATGGCGGCAGGAATAGGTAAGGCGGTGGTACCAATCCGGGCGAGTCGCTGCGAAACTCTACCACCTAGTGATAACCAATAAACAACAAGGCAAATACAATAAATAATAGGGTAATAAAAATAATCCTTTTACATAGTCGATTAAAATATGATTGACGTCTCTGTGTGCGACCGTATGTGTTAATACTAGTAGGTAAATTTACATCAACTTTTTTAAATATTATAAATGCTTACGAAGTTTTTAATTACAGCTTTTTTGCCAATACCGAGCAAAATATTCTCACTCACCTGTTTCTTCTCACAGCTTTAAATTCATTTCAATTTAAATGAACTGAATATTAATTGAATGTAATATTTTAAGCACAGTAAAACTACAGAAAACCGACTTCATTTTTATTACCGCGATTTAATGTATCCTATTGATATTATAAATGCGAAAGTTTTTATGTTACTTCTTCACGCAAAAACTGCTGAACCGATTTTCATGAAATTTGGCACACGCATAGAAGGTAACTTGGATTAATATATAAGATGGTTTTTATTCCGAAAAAATGTTCCGCCCGAAAAAAGCCACGGGCAACAGCTAGTTTTGCACAAAGTAGTTCGATAAATGTTGCAGATTAATTAACAACTTAAAGTTTAATAACTTTCTTTTTTTATTAAATTTATAAATTAACTTCACTTCAAAAAAATAAGACAGACAGACTTTAAAAACTTTTGGATTAAACTTATTGCTAGGTAGTTGCAAGACCCCTATTGAAATGTTTAATTATGTCGCCCACTGTAAAAGTTTTCTTTCATTTGAAAAAGTCTAAGATTTAGCTTGAATAAACGACTTGAATTTAAATTCAACTTGTAAACTAGACGAAAACTCAATACCTTAGTACTGGCAACATTAATATAGCTGCGGAAGTACTTAGTTTATCCTGGCAACTCTAAGAAATAGTTCGAACTTGCTTATTTTCCTCGAAAAAATTTTTCCATCATAAGCACAGAATAATAAGTACTATGCCTTAAATAGCACCAACCAATTGAATATTAACGTTGTGCATTTTTGATATTTTGGAATGGTTAGGAAATAATTGCTTTAATTATCAGTATAAAAGTATTATCGTCTATGTGGTAGAATACAATATTCATTTATTGCGCGGTCGTACACAAACGTGACAACACGGACATTCGCGCAATCGCCCTGCGCCGTCTTACGAATTTTCGATCAGGTCACGTTTCCTGAAGTGAGTTTAAAAGTTTTTACCCATTCCAAAAAAGTGCACAACGCCGCTAAAGAAGTTTTCACTTCAAAAATCTTTATAGAAATCGATCCATCCAATTAAAAGTTATGACACACACACACACACACACACACACACACACGTCAAAAGTTATAACATCCCTTATTTTCTGACGGGTGTGAAAATAACTTCAATACTTGTCACGCTTAAGACCTCAAAGTCCCTGTATCGTCAATAAAATTTAGCAGTATTTTATATTTCGTTTAATGTTCTAGACAGCTTACAAGAATTCAACCTCTCGAAAATGGCGATTTGAAAGCTTTTGAAATTTATCTCTTCTCTGAATACACACTGTATCAACGTCGCCGTTAATTTATAAATAAATATAAAAGTATTCTACAATAATTAATAATATTTACAAACGTGTATATTTTTTACACGTATAGTAATGAATTCTAATACAAGTCAAAGATACTTTAACTTCACGCACGTATCCTTAAAGAGAGAGGTGGAGGTACACACAGGCCACGCACGATTAGCCCAAAATACTTGGTTCCACAACAGGTGGCAAAACTATTGATAATTACAATTAAAAAACAAATTGAGATATCCGACTCGAAAACCGAGCCCTCACTTCGTCAACACCGATAGGACTCTACCCCCTAGGACTGGACCACATAACATAAGCGATAAAATACAAAAATGTGTCCATATAAGAACAAAATCGACGTTACCACGAAATGTCAAATAAGTTCAGTGCAGAAACATAAAAAACTGCAGAAACTTACTTACTACGACGTAAATAATACCTACTAATACTATAAATGCGAATGTAATTTTGTTTGTTAGATTTTCACGTGAAAACTATTTAACAAATCATCATGAAACTTTATAGACATAGGTTTTTTTTTAAAGTAGCATAAGATACATCTTTAATGACATAAATGCAAGCGAGGCCGCGGGTAAAACCTAGTATAATATACCTATATGCTAGCCAAAACTTTGGATCCCTTTTTACGAAAATTGCGCGGACGCAGGAGCATAAAATTTGACACACTTATAGTTTATTTATGTGTAGAAGAAGTGCAGAACGCTAATAAGTATTATTCAATAATAATGCTAAAAAAGTTCATTAAATCAATAAATAAAACATTATCCACACTACCATGCATCTGACACACACAAACAAATATATTGATGATAACGATAAAAGATCACAGATGGCGCACTCTAAAGTTTGGAAACAAAGTAGTTGCTCTTTAGAAATGAAGATGGCGTTCTTATCAACAAGATAGTAAAATTTATTATGGTCGAATTTCGACCAGTGGGCGACCACTAGTATAGCTAAAAGGGTATTGATATTTGTTATTGGACTAAACCTTAATATATGTAATCGTATCATAATATAATCGAGTATAAAATAAACATACAAAAAATAAAAAACATAGCGGCTAATTAATACCTATTTGAAATCAGTTAAATTATGTTGAATAACGTGTCATACTTATTAGCCGTCATAATTACGTAATAATTTGAATATTTATTTAGCATTAAAACATCAAAACTGTCAATATGATAATTATTCATTTTAATAATCCCTTATTACCCTAAATGTTCGTTCATCTTTTGTTTATTCCATGTTAAAATAATTTAAAACTTGGACTGCATTATCTCAAATTATGAGTAGTATCTGCTTTTAAACCTGTTTCAAATATATACTAGCATAACCGACAAATTTCGGACTAGCTGACATTGATAGTTAAAAAACCTCAGTTGGGAAAAATTGCAGTAGTCCAAGAATAATTGAATTAAGACCCAGAGGAATCGCAATTTATTTCATTAAGCAAGGATCTTCACGCCCATATCCCCGAAAAGGTAGGCAGAGGCACAACCAGGGCGCCCACGACTAACCGAAGACACTATCTCCCACAATGTGATAAGTGGCAAGTCTATCGCCAACAGGGCACATATTATTCAATTTTGGCAACGTTATTTTAATTAAAAAATTGAAAATATACATTTTCTTAGTTCCTTTGTTGCCCGACGCGGGGATCGGGACTTCAAGAAGTCCAACGCCGGGCCGCTAGGCCACAGAGGCGACTAGTGTCTGTTTGTCTTTTTGTTACGCGTTCTCACGAATTCAAACATAGGCTACTGTCTTTAAAAAATGCACCCCTAAAAGACTGTAATAGGAATAATAATGATAGTGCGGAAAATGTTTTCTATGCTGACGAAATCCCGGGCAAACAGCTAGTAATTTAAGTGCAAATAAACCGATTTCAATTTTAATATCATGTTGCTTATTTGTAAAAAATAGTGAATTTGTCTAGTATACGTAACAGTATGTCTTCGAAAATCTATTAGGGCTGTGATCATCATGCTAACCACAAGATGCGTGTCGAGATATGTCTACAAAACTAATGTAAAATGTTTGACAGGCATTAAAACCTAGTAATACCTAGTTAAAAATAGCCTGTGTATTTATTGTGAAGACCCCAATCAGCTAAGTTTGAGAGAGCATGATGAAAATGCGGTTAAAATTCATGAACAATGTCCATACCTGCCAAGATGACGTCATTCCTAATATTATACTAAAAAAATGTGAAATATGTGGAAATTTCGTCTTATAAATATATTGTATGCCTTACAAAGCTGCAATCATAGAAACATCAAACTAACAGTTTCAACTTTTTTTTAAATAAATAGTTTTGTGTACTTAGGTCCAACATGCCTTTTGCAACTACTACGTAAAAGCCTAACAACATTTATATGTATAGTATAATAACTAGTAATTGTAATAAGTATAACTATAATAAGTGTTATCAAATAAGTGGCAATTGTTTTTTCTTTATGCCTCTTAATTGAAGCCGTATCGCGTAGGGACGTGAGAACCCTATCGTCTGTCTAGGAGCTTAGATAGCTATTTTTATACCTATATGCAACGAA
The DNA here is from genome assembly GCA_002245475.1 of Calephelis virginiensis. Lineage (NCBI taxonomy): Eukaryota > Metazoa > Arthropoda > Insecta > Lepidoptera > Riodinidae > Calephelis > Calephelis virginiensis. The sequence continues at coordinate 89,430 of NJDC01006681.1, read as the reverse complement.
CCGTTATACGTAATACATTGTAAGTTTGCCTTAAAGTAACGAGGCATTATATATAGCGGAATGATAGCCAAAGACACAAAATGCCATCTCTGTGGCTACAGTATCAATACCGATTGGAGCATCATACACTAAAGGAGTACCCAGCCAGGGAAGAACCTCTTGTCTCTCACAAGAGCTCGTCAGTTTGGAATGACCTGTCGTTCTCGATGGTATTTTACCAAATGTATCAGAGCTCCAAGAAGTAGTAGGTAGTCGCATTATTTTGTGAAAAATTAATACTCCAAAAAGAAATATCAAGGGAGACAACGGGAATTAAAAGACATGGCAACATTTTTAATTTATGATGAAAACAGAGCTATTTTAATTTATTAAACATTTATTAATAAAGTGAGATTAAGGACTCGCACAAACGTTCGGATAAATTGTTAAATATAAAACACGATCGTACATATGTGTATGCAAAGTATGTTTTTATATGATTATATAAATTATATATATATATATATATATCTTTGATTTATCCTACATGATACTAGATAAAAATTTGACGAAAACGATTTTAAGCTGTGCTAATGCTTTTTGAAACCGATCAAAAATAGCTAAGTTGAGTTTTCGTGAAGCACACAAAATATTCGAAAAAGCACTAAACAAATATCCAGTTTTCCAGTAATCTATCCTACTTTTTTAAAATATTTTCGATATGTCTTCAAGATTTTACAATCTGCAAAAAGTAAATGTAACTAACTGAAACCTTAATGCGTTGGCTTTGCTTTTCCTTTTTCACTAGTTCTAGTTCCAGTTTGATAGCACCGTAGCTAACAAACTTATTTAGCAAGATGGATAGAAACCATGTTATATGGTAACTAATTAACATTATTAGTGTTTTTCCGCAGTATGTCCGTTTGTTAGCTAGATTTTTATTGCCAAAATAATATATCTTCCTTTTGAAGCAACTTGATGAGAATTGAATTTTACGCAGCATCGATATTAGAAATCGAAAGTGTGTATCCACCCTAAGTCTTCGTTTTCCACTTCAGTTTATTTTATTAGCCAGCGTTCACTAATAATGAAACGGCGTTTAAGTTTTCATTTGATTGACGCTGTTAACGAGTTTATTTCAGATTAGTTGAATCAGCGCTTGAATTGCTTTATGAACTGCTTTATTATTATAAGCTATTAAATTGATTTGTTTCTTCGTCTGTTCTCATGTCTGAGTTCTTGTGACTGAGTTTTGAACCAGTTAACTTTGACAGATTGAGCTGATTTGTTACGCGATTGCTCCGTCAATAGCCAACCAATTTTGATGGTTCTTCTTTCGAAAGATAGGTCATAGTTCCGAGGTGGTCACGTATTAATTCGACAAGTTATTATGATTCGACAAGTGATTTTTGAACTATACTTAATAATCATCATTGAGTCATCAAGATACGTGAAAAACTCTTGCATTATTGAGAGTAGCTCAAAAACTACTAGTAGGATGTTGATAAAATTTATGTAGGACCATTTCTGAACCATTTGTTGTCTTATTAAAAAAGAATAATCCAAATACGACGTGGTACCCAATGAAATTGTTGGAGTCGGTTTTTACAGTTGACACAATAAAGTGCTTAATAATTAAATAACAATAATTCCTTCTATTAATAAATAAAAAGTACGAAAGCAAAATATTTTGCACAGGCATTTTTACGGAACTAACCCACTTTAGTTGTAGCTAGTCTAAATTACAATAGTAAAAGCTGATCTGTCAGGATCGTGAAGTTTGACACTCGATATTTCCTGCCTACCACGTAAGGGAGATGGCGTGAAGATATGTATGTATGAATAAAAACTGAAATGTACTTAGTACAAACCAAGTTATAACTAATGCAATTATTTTATGGTTATTTAATTATCTGGTCAAAGACCAACAGGTTATCGACTATATTAAAATGATGATAATAAAGGTTACGGACGTTTTGTATGTCACATTGTACGAATATATTATTAGACGCAATTTAAAAGTTATCGTGATCGGCTAAACATTAACAGCACAGACATAAAAGTGACGTATTCATCCGAAATTAGTGTTCTTTGAAATGAATAAAAATCCCAAAAAAAAGAAAATAAAATTAGTGTACTTACCCCGTATTTCCTTGTTGCCGCCAAATTTCAGTACATAAGCTTGAGTGAGGAAGATACCGTCTTACTCAAGACCCTGATATGACTTTTTATGACTTACGATAATTTTTAGAGACCAAGGCTGACATTTCACGATCAGATCAATCGGATATTATCCGAGGGTGGTGTCAAGAG
>NJDC01006681.1:57042-70007 GCA_002245475.1 Calephelis virginiensis | reverse complement strand
CTCAGTGAGTGGCCGCGTTCCGATCCGGTGGTAGTTTTTAGAATTATATAGACGCGTTACAAGAATCTTTATATAGATCTACGTAATAAAAGCTATTTTGAATTTTGAACATAACGTCTGTTTTCTCTTATGGTAACGTACTTATATATTTTGTGTATCTAATGACGTAGTAATACAATAGCATTCGGTTGTTTGTTCGGTTGTACAACAATACAAGTATAGTAATTTTACAACTACACCTTGTACTCTTATTTGTTGAAAAGGTACAAGGACCAATTTATCAAGTTTACAATTAAAATATATTCAGTTAGAAACATATTATAGTTCCTGAATATAAGATCTTAAGGGTCCATGTATGCTAAAATACGTCAGCAATATAATGTTTTTTCCATACAAAGCAATCATGGATGTCAGCGACAAAAATACACAAGATTAATATTAATATGCTTAATAAGACTATTGTTTCCAAAACACGATTCATTTCACTTTGCTCGATAGAAAAAAATCAAAAAGTTAACCCTTTTTTGAAAGCAAAACCCAACTGTCTAACTTCAATTATTAAAATATCGACACCAGATTTAACATAAACATAGATAAGTATTATACCTAAAAGATAATTGTTTCAGTTTTTAATTTTTTTTTCAAATTACTTTTATAGTTTCAAAAATAGTGGTCGCTTAAGACATTTACTTTAGAGCGCAATATTTCATAGTAATCACGGAACGGGGGAGTTCGGCGATTGGCTCTTCTGGCTGACGTGTGGGGCCTTAAGGATTTTTTATGATATTGGAAGGCATACAAGCATACGGTATTCCTAATGGTAAGAAATTCACTCCGCCTAGAGACACCAGAAGCGGTAATGGCACGTTGCCAACCTGAGGATGTTAAGCTATTAGCAAAAGTAAGTTTATCAGTTACCTTATCTTTCGAACCGGATCATGTCTACAGCAAGCTGACGTTATGGCTGTAGAAACAGTTAAGGAGGTTGCATCAATCCGGGCGAGAGCGAAACTCTACCACCAATTTACGTGTCACAGTGTTAGCTTAAGCTAAGCTTAAGCTCGTCTACAATCACTTTACTTATTTCATTTGAAATCATACATAATACACATACATAAGCCCCAGGTTTTTAGGTCACAAGGAAGTCTCAAATAACCAATCGTACCTATTGCATGTTAGTAGCTTACGAACTTCAGATTATATATTTTCCACTTTAATCTTTGTTCTGCAAGCTGTAGCGTAAATGTAAGCTTCCAACTACCCTTTGCTTGAGCAACAAAACTTATATGAAAGCTTAAATGGAATAGTTTTTTAACCGATTCCAAAAAGGAGAAGATTAGCAATTAAGAACGTTTTTTTGAAATTAAATTATGTTTTATGCTGAATATGTGTAACAAAAATATTTACTCACACAGACATTTTCCACATTGTAATGTGCATGTAATGTGCATTGTAATGTTTTTTTAAATTTATACAAATTTATTATTTAGATTTTATAACATACTGACTCAGGGAACTTTCCATCCTTTGACATTACTAATTACTAACAATTATTTAGTTATATATAATTATTATTTATTATATATATTAATATTTATTATATAATTTATATACGACGAAAATTAAAGTATTGTTGTTTCTATTTTCCCAACAGTTTTTGTGGGTTTTCCGTTAACTCACACAACAAAAAAAGTATGAGCAAAATTGGTCCACTTTTCCAGGCCTGATGCGCTGACCACGCGAAATGGGGATTCATTTTTATAAATACAGATTATATTTTAATATTTTAACGACCTTATAAATGTGGTTAAGTTTAACCTTTAATACTATGAACTACCACCGTCAACCTAGCAAGTCAGGAGAAAAAACAGTGAAACAAATCCCATATCAACCGAGACCTATTTAGTATGACATTTAAGAAATAAAAATCAATCTTGTATGCGAAAAAAAGCGTTTAAACTATCGTACGTTTTATTTAAAAAAAGGAAAATAGTTTCTAAGTCCTTAGAAAATGTTTTTTGACTATCAGAAATTTTGTTAAATAACGAATTAGCATTTAATATACATTCTTTTTTATTGCCTCTGTGGTCTAGTGGTTCAGGTGTTGAACTTGATTGCATGAGGTTCCGGGTTCGATTCTCAGGTAGGACAACAAAAAGAAAATTTGGTTTTTCCAATTTTCTGATAAAAAGAAAATGTTGCTAGGGATTAGATATGTACCAGGTTGGCGATAGGCTTGCCACCTATCACATTGTGGGACTTAGTATCTTCGGCTAGTCGTGGGTGCCCTGGTTGTGTCTCTGCCTATTGCTTCGGGGATATGGGCGTGAAGATACTTTACTTTTATTGTATTATTATTTATAAATAAGTTTTTTGCTAGGCACACACATGAAAATTCCTCATTATATATAAACAAACTATGATGTTTTTTAAATACATATACAGCCAAAGCAAATATACATACAGCCAATAAAAAATGTATATTTATTACCTGATTACTCCGTTGATTATGAATATATTATTTGAATGATCCTTTATGTTAAATTGGGTTATGATTCAGAGGTGGTTCCTTATAAAATTGATCAAGATCATTTAGTTATAATATTCGTTTTTCAGTTATACTTAATAGTATATGCTTGAGTACCTAGATAATATGATCATAAAATAGAAGTCGGGTTTTTTCACTTTTACTGCAGTTAAATTATTTAAATTGTACTAGCTAAGCCGACATACTGTAGGACACAGTCACACAAGACACAGACACGACATACTGAACTATGATTTTTTTAAATCATTTTAGAAACGACGGATTTTTTTTTAGACTAGAGGATGCAAACGAGCAATTGGTCACCTGATGGAAAGTGACCACCTCCGCCCACAGACAGCCGCCACCAGGAGTATCACAGATGCGTTGCCGACCCTAAAGGAATGAGTACGCTCTTTTCTTGAAGAATAGTAACACTAATAGCCCAACATTTAAACTCTTCCTCTAATCTCTAATTAATTCAGCGACTCATCGATAACATCAATGATCAGTAGATCCTGCTTGTTCGCTTTGTCATAACAAAAAATAACAAACGGATCTTGTCTATATATGATTTTAGTAAATGCAACTTTTTTGATTAAATAAGTTTTATCCAGCAGCTGGTTGTTTGTTGTTTGAAGCTGGCGTCGGCGCGATAGTTATAATATTAATATGGGCAGGGATTTCTGAGGTGTTTACTTTAGGAGTTGTATGTTTTTGATTAGTTCCTCATACGAATGTCGATGTTTTGATATATCGCTTTTGGAATAATTACAGGGCATTTGAAAACATTTTCCACCGACTTCCAATAACAGGGAAAGTTTTCAATTCGACATACACAGATATCTTCACTTCAAGTCTCTTACGGGGTAGACAGAGAGTATCGAGGGCCAAATGTCATGCTCGTTGCAGACCTTTCTATATCTTATATACTGACATAATATATGACAGTTGTTTTTCCCAAATTTTATTTTCATTTTAGTTCCCCGTGTTGGTCCGGGCTCCTTTGTAGAATAGATCATCTGCCTTCCTTGCCAGGCAGCTCGTAAAAGGCGAGCATAGGCTCACCGTCACTAGCACCGTGACATCTGACTAGGTGGTAGAGTTTAGCAGCGACTCGCCCGGATTGGTAGCACCGCCTTACCTATATTCCTGCCGCCATAACGTCATGACGTGTTCCGGTTCGGAGGGTAAGGTAGCCGGTAAACTTGCTTTTGCTCGAGGCCTAACATCCCGGCCTCAGGTTGGCAACGCACTATTACCACCTTTGGTGTCTCTAGGCGGCATGAATTTCTTAACATCAGGAAATCCGTCTGCTTGTTTGCCTTCCAATAACATAAAAAAAAAAAACTTGAATGGATATTTGTAATCTATTTTGTTGAAAACAGTCTAATAGTGCACTAAAATTAATTGTGATAATATTAGAATGGTGATAATTAGAGTTTATTAAAGAAAAAATACTAAATCTGTCAGTGAAAAATTATAACTTCTACATAGAATCGAAAGCTCTTACCGTGATATCTTACCATAAAAATCACGGAAAGCTTTTTGTGCACCATTTATCAAAAACAACTCATCGCGACAGACCATCTTCGACGGACCTCCTCAACACAAAGCGAGTCCTTAACTCCTGCCCAATTATAAACTCTGATAACTGTAATACAACGTCATACTAATATGCCACTTAAATGCATACCGCCCACAACTCCCATGACAAAATCCGAGCGCGTAGCAACGCCTAAACCTAACATCGATATATGTATCTCTGAACAGGACTTGTCTCTCCAACATGATGAGTATAGCGGCTGTTTTGTTACAGCTACAGAAACGTCAGACGTCTACTAACTCAAATGATTAAATGTCTTTGCTTACGTCTGAGATAAAATCTATGTTTGCTGATTTATCTCAAAAACAGGACAAAAAGATTGAAAGTATATATAACACTTTGGGGGAAATAAAAATTCAAAACAGCAACTTGAGATCAACTTTAAAATTTCTATCCAATAAATATGATTACATTCTACAAGAATGTAATGACTTTAAACTTACTAATTGGCATAAATCCAAAATGCATCCAAACGTTAGAAGACAAAATTGAAAAGTTGGAGCGAAGCTCTCGTTTCACCTGTTTAGAAATAAAGAACTTTCCTATTAAAAAGGCTGAAACGAAAACATGTCTACTACAAACTGTTACTGAAATAGGAAATATTCTCAAAGTTCCGTTACAGTCTCACGAAATCAAAGATGTATTCCGTATTGGAACCAAAAATCCTAAAAATAAAACTATAATCGTCGAATTAACGAGTGTCCTGATGAAAGAAAAAATATTTCTTTATACAAGAAATTCAATAAAAAAATGACAAACTTAGCCCAGAACATTTTAAAATTAGCGGTCCTCGTAAACCGATATTCATTTCTGAAAACCTGTCTACGAAGAAGAAAAATTTATTCTATCTTTCACGTGTTTATGCCAGCATTGGAGATGTAAACATTTATATACTACCTGATCCTAATGTTTATGACTATCTTAATACAACAGCATCTCACGGAATGCTCCCTGGGCATCTTTTTCCTACCCGTATAGATAATTGTCTCGACCACGTCATTCTTAGAACTGACAAACCTGTCGTTACGTTAGTCCTTAATACATTGTTTACTGATCATTATCCTACACTACTTTGCTGTTTAAAACTGTTCATTACTCCCTCGTGCAAGAACTACTTTCTTACTGCATAATAATCTGGGGTGTCTTCGCTAAAATTTGATTCTTGCATTTGGAAAGAGCCCAAAGAGCTATTTTAAAGGTAATGGCTTATAAACCTAGGAGGTTTCTTACAACCCAATTGTATGATATATGGGAAGTCCTGTCTGTAAGAAAATTATACATACAACGTACTATATCACGCAAGCATTCACTTCTACCTTTTAATCCTAATCTATTCAATAACAAAAGAAGACATGATGGAGTTTGTGATATTGAGAGATACCGACTCTTTATCAGTCCCATTTTATATAAAAAAATTAACAGAGTTCTCAATATTTATCCTCTATCGTTTCGGGATTGCAAATTGAAATTATTTCAATGGCTTTTAGGCTTAAATTACGACGATTTAGAAGAGTTAATTAAATTTTAAACTACCCTTCATTTAATTTAATTTATATCAATATAAGAGGTTTTTTTAGACACGCACATACACGTACACAACTTTCAAGATTACTTATATTAGCTAATTTTATTTATCTTTATTGGTACAACTTCCGTTTGGTTTCCGGAGGTGGCGTTAATAACTGCGACACAGTCTCTGACTAATGCAGTTATTATCGTTGCAACATGTTGTAATTGTATAATTGTAGAATTGTTTCAAATAAATATTTTCAATTTCATAAATATTCAATATACATTATTCATTTTTTTTATGATATTGGAAGACAAACAAGCAGACGGATTTCCTGATGGGAAGAAATTCACGCCGCCTAGAGACACCAAAGATGGAAATGGTGCGTTGTTTATAAATAACAATGGTCTGAGTGTTTATAAAATTGTATAACACCCAGAGTTTCTGGGTCTAAATGTCTGCCACCGTCGGGAATCGAACTCGCGGTTGGTCAGTGGTGTTAGGCGCGTGCGCTAACCTCTAATTTTTTAATTTGTGTAATTTGTCCAAGAATATTTATTACTATTTATTTATATGGTAATTTGAAAATGCATACTATGTGAAACTAACGATTTTTACTTATTCTTAACAAGATTTTTATAAAAGTGTGTCTCGTTGTAAGAAATTCTTTAAAACTCTCGAGTACTTGAACGGGTTTCCAGTTTGAAGTTGCTCTTTATCTCAAGCCTGAATAATAGAACCTCAGTTTTGTAATGCAGTGAGCTTATCCTAGCAAGAATAATCAAGGCTCCCTTTAGACGACGATGCAGTATAAAGACCACGTTAGAGGATTATATCCAAAAGATCGTAATCAATAGCAGTTAAGACGCCGGCGCTGACAATCTGCAACTCAATTTTGTGATTTAAATATTTGCACTTATTTTGCTCATAAATATTAACCAATACATAAAACAATATTGGTTAAAGTCAAATAAGAGTCGTAGATAAAATAGCATCCTCGCTAAATACTATTTCGAATGTTATTGAGTTTAAAGAAAGTAGCCTGTGTTTCGTAATTCCTATAATAGTAAGGTAAAGTGTAAATTGTTATAACTATTATATCGTGTATCTGGGTTTCGTTTACTGTCATTCTTTTGTATTTTCTGTTTGTTTACGAAATGGGTAACTTGATATATCCCGTTATTTAAGAGTAGAAGTTCCATTGTGACACTAGAGATGCGGAAACAGCTCGAAGGTTTAACCCTGTGATGATGTGACAGTTGAGTCGCAAAATATAATACAGTGCGTTTTTTATTCAAACTTTTTCGTTCTGGAAATTTCAACTAGCACAGGAATTGACAACTATTTTGGAAGCAGATCAGAGTTAGGAAAAGGCTGTGGTTTTAGTGTAAAACCTGTTTCATTCCACTAGAAGCAAATTGCAAAATTGCAAAGCAAGCAAAGCAAGCAAAAGGTGGTTTCTGTACGCATTGAATGAAGCAAACCAGCTCGTCAACTGCTGCGTTACATAAATTGACCTGTACAATAATGAAGATTTTTAAATCGAACCATTACGTATAATGAAAAGTGAGTTCTCTACAAAATCGGAAACGCTCATTGCAGTTACTGGACCCTGGCAATCCAGCCAAATTTTAAGTATTTGGTGGACTAGTGCCGTTATCGTTTATTATAGATTTCTCAAATCTGCTCATCATCTGTTCCCAAAAAATAATCACAAACTGCGATGGAAAAGCTAGCTGCTAAACAATCGAGGCTGGTCAATTGCTCTATCAACTGCTGCTTCTACACATTGCACTACATAGGGCTACCAAATTAGAAGAGCTTCACTTGGAATATCTAGGATATCTACTATATTCCTCTGACCTTACTCCAATAGACAATTGTTTTCGAAATTTAGATAAATTATTGTGAGGGAAAAATTTAACTCTGATGGCTGCCCCATCCACACATTCCACAGCGCCGCCAAAAATTTTTTGATTCCCGTCCGAATGGGTTTTTAGTATAGAGATCAATAAACTATCTATGAGATGGCAAATATGCATTGACGACAATGATTCATACTTTGATTAAATAATAACTTTTATATTCAAAAATATTCGACCTTTTGTTCCTTCTATACAAAACGACAATTTCGTATGTAATTACTTAACATTATTGTTATTTTTGTGTTTTTTGGGTTATTATTTGTTTTTTATGTGCCTTAAAATAAAGTTTCCGCAAAAAGTTTGCTAGTCACCGCCACTTTAACACTGAAAAGAGCAGAAGCAAGTGTTAAAGAATCAATTTATGGGTTCATGGAATGGCTTCACTAGTTAGTATCTGTATGATAAACAAAATAAAAATAATTTTAGAACAGCAAAACAGCAAAATCATGGTGACAAAATTAAAACTGCTAAAAACCGACTTCAATTCCTTTACCACGTCGCGATATGATAATTCTTTTTCGAAAGGTCATGATTTTGAAATGATCCTAATTTTTTTGTTATCTTACAAAATGCTTAAAATATTATATTTTACAGGTTTATCTCGTAATCATATTGTACCTTTTAAAATAGAACCATCAATATTGCTCCGTCATTGGCCGAATAATCGCGTAGCAAATCAAAGTCATGTTAGTAAGCTAGCTTCAAACCGGGAGGACAAAGGTTACGTTTAATCCCGTACAACAGCAAGGAAACAACATTTTATTTTTTCCCACTTGTGAAACGAGGTTCGCCGGAATAGTTAGGTATACTAACGTACTGAATAATCCTAAAATTAGAAATATTTAATGAACTCCCGACAAGATCTATGTGTTATGTAGCTAAGACCCAGGACAGCCAGAAAACTGGTACACAGACACACACAGCCGGTCATTCATTCATTTTTTCCGAGGTTAAAGAAAAAACAGCTGAATTGAATTGTTCCATTTTGGAGTCTTTAAAAAAGACTTACTTTCTGAACAACTGAGAGAAATCACTTCAAAAATCATATCTCTCATTAAAAATAACTTGAAAAGCCACTCAACAGTCAAAACGTGTCTAATAAATCCAGATATCAACCAAAATTGGACTTGATCAGAATTGGATCTTAAAATTGAATTTCTGGAATATTATCACGAAACGGGATTACCGAGTTTTGACCAATTTAGATCGAATGACTACGCTATGTGGCGCGATCTCGTAAAATGACATCTGGTAGATAGATATCTACGAGTGGAGTTTTCGTACATTTACAAGTGGAACACCTTTTCTACATCAAATAGTATTTAAAATCTGTAACAATTCACAATTCAATTCATTCATATTTCTCAACGAAACTATCATAGACATCACATAAAATGGCCTAAAAACAATCAGGAAGGTAGTGCAACCAGGACACCCACGATTAGTCTAACTTAGTCACACAATTACGTAATGGGTGGAAAAACTATCGCCAACCGGGCACCTATCCTATCCTGGGTACTAGGAAGGTAGTGGAACCAGGGCACCCGCGATTAGCCGAACTTAGTCACACAATGTTATACTGGGCTATCCTATAAAATTGAGAAAAACACGTTTTGAGTTGAACCCGAGAATTGAACCCGAGTCCTCATAAAGTAAACAACAATAAATAAGTTTTATAGATGGCCGAGGTTCTTATCTGCCATCGATCTGTACGTGTCCATACACAAGATATACTCAAATTCCAATACACATGATGAACGATGATTCTGACAGTTTAATGCTGTTTACCGTAACTGGCAGATGACCTTTGCGTGCCCTTAAATTGTAAGTCTACCGACACACTAACTGACATTCCTCAGAAGGGTCTAATAAAAGAAATTTAATAAAAGCACATTTACAACTAACAAAAACAATTATTATTTGAAATAAAATACCTTGTTTTCTAAAATTATAAAATTAATTCCTAAAATAAAATTTTGTTTTTTGGCGCCATCGTGATAGAAACTGGTCACAGTATTTTTGTAATTTTTGAATTTCGTGTTCAATTTGTACAAAATTAGATAATTCAGGTGGCATTTTGTTTAGTTAAAGTGCACAATAAGGTATTTTTAGGCCACGATTGTCTCTTACCACTAGGAATACCATTTTTGTTTCATTTCATGCGGACGAACTTGCGGGCAAAGCTATAAGGAACTTAATACTTAATAAGAGATAGACGAAAATTAAGTATCTTCACGCCCATATCCCCGAAACCGGAGGCAAAGGCACAACCAGATACCCACGTTTAACCGAAGACACTAAGTCCCACAATGTAACAGGTGGCAAGCCTATCTCCAATCGAGCGAGCAATCCAATCCCGAGCAACATTTTTTTTAACAGAAAATTGGAAAAACCACATTTTCTTTCGTTGCCTGACCCGCGAATCGAGCCCGGCACCTCATGAAGTCAAGTCCAACACCTGAACCGCTAGAGCACAGAGACGAAAATTATGAGCTTTATTAAGTGTAACTCAATAACCGGTAGTGGTATGTTGATAAAATTAATATTAGGAGAAATCGATTAACATACATAAAAATGTGATATAATATCGCTTTTATTAAATATTCAGTTATCAATCTTGAGTTCCTTCAAAGAAGCTTTTGTGAGTAAATTGAAATTTCTACCATATACATAAGTATAAGCAATTAACGTTACTTAAATCTTACTTTAAACTTGGTTCTGAATTGACTGCTGCTGGAAATTCAAAGAAGCTAAAGCATTCTTTAAGAAATTATTAATTAAAAACGGTAAAATATTTTCTAAAAATTTTGATTTTTAAAATAGTTCAACAAAGTCTTGGACAGCTTTCGTGTTCCTGCAATTATGGTGGAAATTTTGTAGAGCACTCAGTAAACTAATTTTAAGTTATCGTTATCTTTTTTACCGATATTAATAGATAGAGAAAAAACACGTGCATTAGTTAGTATATGACATATCTAAAAACTTTTAATATATCCCACGGAAAAATATGACTAAAAACGTTCCAAGTTGACGTCTTCCATAGAAATAGGAATATATAAAGAACTGCAACAATGCTCTATAGCAAATTTATTTATTTATGTACCGTTGGAATCGACATACAACAAAGAGATGTTGTTTCTCTTTGTCTCTTTTTAACAAATGTTGTTATTAAGTGTGCCGAAAGAGATAACGATATTATTGTCTAGGCTTATATTCGTTTCGATTGAAAGTGACGTCATGACAGTCCTCATGCTTACCAAGAACGCCATGTTCTGTGTTAAATTTTAGAAGATAGTCGTAATTTTTTTCATAATTATTAAATTTCGTGTTTATATTGAGTGAAATTAGTTAATTTAGGTGGGAATTAGATTAATTTTGTTCAGTGAAAGTGCACAAATGAAATAATCATGAAGAAATTAGCGTATCGCGTGTTTCCACTTTGCCGCCAAATCTCACTATATGAGCTTGAGTAATGCGGCCACCCCTTTACTCAAGACCATATTTGACTTTTACTGACGACTGAAATTAGTCACAAATTTTGATTAATTGTTACCCGATTTTCGTTAATCGGTTAACTTGATCCAAATTTCTAATTGACTAATGGCAAAATGCTAACGCGGATGCCAATAACTAAAGAAAGAAGAATTTTAATAGTGTTGTACTATTTCAATTGTCGATATTTTATTTTATATAATATTTCAAAATATGCAGCATTATTGACCGCAAACTAAGTGCGAGACTCGCGATTCCCGGCGGGGGCAGGCATTTAGATGTCTGCATTTTAGTTTGTATATATTTATATATTTCTACGTATTCGTACCGTTTACTAAAAGTGGGTCAATTTGATAGATTATAAATATGACTCTGTGCCTATTAATAATATTTTTTCATAGTTCAAAGTTATATATTACATGATAACCTTTCCGTTTAAAAATACATATAACTTATGGTACTAATGACAAAATATTGCATTTTTATATTTTGTTTAGACAAATATTGACATTTGTCAAATGTGATCTACCAAATTGACCAATCTGAGGCCGGGATGTTAGACCTCAAGCAAAAGTAAATTTACCGGCTACCTTATCCTATGAACCGGAACACATCAACGGCAAGCACTGACGTTACGGCGACAGGAATAGGTAAGGCGGTGGTCGCTGCGAAACTCTACTAGTGTAGTGCTAGTGACAGTAAGCCTATGCTCACCTTTTACGAGCCTGATAGGCATATCAGAAAGGCAGATAGTCTATTCTGCAAAGGATTCCGGACCAACTTTGGATTTAAATTCGATTTGTGTAACATATCCAGGGATCCATAGACTTGAAAATGGAAAATAGAATAAAAAAAGGCCCTGATTACGACAGGGGTTTTAGATCAGAAAAAAAAAACATATCCAGGGAATTTATTTATTAATGTTTCATTGTATGTATAGATTGATGTTATTTAACAGCATGTCGACGCTGGAAAGGCAACCTTGCTTATGCACCGTAGTACATAATACTTTATAATTTGTGTATGTACCATTTGGCAACTTTACAGGAGAGCGATTCAAGGAATGACACTATAGAAAAAAAATATAAATAAATTTGTTTTTTGTCAGAATGTCCTGAAAATTGGGTATAGACAATCTAGAAAAGTATTTGTTACAAATTCACAATAAAAATAATTGAAAAAACGTCAGGGGACGAAGTTAAGAGTCGGTTAAGCAATAAATGTCCAGACCTCAGGCAAGGCTAATTTTGTTATAGGACATAGTATTACGTTTATTGTGGTGAAAAAGACATTAATAATTAATAAACTTCTTAATTATTAGTATTAAGTATTTTATTCTAATAAATTTAAACATCACAATTTATTATTGCAGTCTTTTAAAAACTAACAGCTTTGTAACCAATTACAACTATTTTAGTCTTAAAATATTAAAGTGTTCAACAACCTTAATTAAGACACGGTAATCAGAATCACAGTCAGTTTTTAATCTTAAAATTTAAAAAAAGAAGAAAACAAAATTGCGTAAATATCGATAACGATGATTCAGTCACTATCTTCTAGATCTGTGTCTGGCAAAGTATATTTTTGTTTCTATGAGGCATTTTTTGATACTTATCATGAAACTTTCGGGAATCGTCCAGCTTTTGCAGTAGTTCGTCAAATCGCTTGTTTTTTATTTAATCGCTCAGAAGGGACCCGGTTCTTTCCGATAGCAAAAATTGTTTCAGTTTTTTATATTGGAAGGCAAACAAGCAGACGGATTTCCTGATGGTGGTAATGGTGCGTTGCCAACCTGAGGCTGGGATGTTAGGCCTCGAGCAAAAGTAAGTTTACCGACTACCTTACCCTCCAAACCGGAACACATCATGACGTTATGGCGGTAGGAATAGGTAAGGCGGTGGTATCAAT
>NJDC01006681.1:6118-53649 GCA_002245475.1 Calephelis virginiensis | reverse complement strand
AATACCTACCTTTATTTTATGACAAAACCGACAAGGCAGTGCTTAAGGGGCCATGTATGCTAAAATACGTCAGCAATATACTGTTTTTTTCATACAAAGCAATTATGGATGTCGGCAACAAAAATACACAAGATTAACATTAATATGCTTAATAAGACTATTGTTTCCAAAACACGATTCATTTCAATTTGCTCGATAGAAAAAAATCAAAAAGTTAACCTTTTTTTGAAAGCAAAACCCAACTGTCTACTTCAATTATGAAAATGTCGACACCAGATTTAATATAAACATAGATAAGTATTTTATCTAAAAGATAACTGTTTCAGTTTTTATATTTTTTTTCAAATTACTTTTATAGTATCAAAAATAGAGATTTGGCGCTTAAGACATTTACTTTAGAGTGCAATATTTCATAGTAATCATGGAACGGGGGAGTGCGCTGATTGGCTCTTCTGGCTGACTAAGTATGGGGCCTTAAGGACTGATTTCACTAAAAGTGAATATATTCTCTTTGGATTTCACCGATCATGTTGAAAGCCGAGTTTAGTCAAACAAAGTTCAGTGTAAACGAGTTTAGTTTTTAAATTGGACAAAATTCGTATCCCCATTCAATGAAAATCGACATAACAAAAAATAGTTTAATGATAAAGTATTCACAATGACCAAAATTTCTTCGACATGTATGAAAGATGATGTTTTTGAGATATTTTAGGTTTCGTCGGAGTTGTTGAATTTTTTTTTAATTTTAGGGTTATTGAGACCTACAAAAGCATATATTTTAAGATTTTTATGTTTTGTTTTTAAACTATAGTTCTTTAGTAACAATTTATTACTTCAGAAGTGTTTTAAACGACTTTTACACTTATCTAAAACACAGCATACACAACTATATATATAAAAATCAATTGCTGTTCGTTAGTCTCGCTAAAACTCGAAAACGGCTGAACCGATTTGGCTAATTTTGGCTTTGAATTATTTGTTCAAGTCCAGGGAAGGTTTAAAAGATAAGAAAAAGAAGAAAAAAAAATTTTCCCGTACAAACTGAACGGGTGGAACGAAGTTCGCCGGGAAAGCTAGTGTATGATATATTCTTTAAGTTTTTGTTCCATATGGGGGAGGCCGTTACAAGTGTATAGTCCTAAAAGTTTGAAATTACAATTGCAGTGTCATACGGACAGACAGCGATAAATGTCAAATTAAGTTCCGTCTCTCTCTTTTAATCACGATAATGTAATGTTTTACGAATCGAATAATCGAATTTAACAGCATTCAGTTTAAATTCGAAACATGTTTTAGGATGTTTCGAGATTTAGGAAATTATGTGGACACAAGCTAAACGTTGACTGAAAGCCTGCCTATTAATTAACACCGATATTTACCTGCTTTCAGATGATAGCCGATGAAATTCTCATTTAGCAGAACAAACAATTCTACGTATTTCGTACGTTTACGCTTTCGATTAACGAGGGAACGATTTTTTAATAAGCTCCAATCCTACCCCATGTTTTTTTAATTTGTTGAAGTCGATCTTTTTTTGAGCTCACTTTTATATTGCTGTCGTAATGCTTTTGCTTAAATGTGTTTAAACAAATAAAAATGAAAATTATTTATTTGCATGCGTGTTAAGTTGTTACAAAGATATTTAAGGATACAACATATTCTAGCGTATAGTGGTGTGCAAATGTTTAATTAAATTTGGAAAAATTAAATATTTATATACATTTTAACATTTAAATCATAGCACTTATTTATACTTTTAATAGATATTTTCTTCTTTCTTTCTTTAAGTTTTGGCGTTCACGTTAGTATTTTGCCATTCGTCAAGTAGAAATTTGCATCAAATTTTATATCAATTTTAATTAGTCATCAGTCATAAGTCATCTGTAAGTCATGTGGCTTTTGGGTAAAGCGGCGGCCTCAATACACAAGCTCATACAAGAAGATTTGCCGGCAACGAGGAAATACACGATACGCTAGTTTCTCCATGATTATTTCATTTGTGCACCTTCACTGAACAACATTGAACAAAATGCCACCCAAATTCACTAATTTCACTCAACATCAACACGAAATTCAATAATTATGAAAAAACTTCGACCATCCTTTCTCTCGATGGCGCCAAAACTAATAGATAATTTATTTATTTATATGTTTGATTTAAACTTTATAATTTATTACAAATCAGTTTAAAGATAGATTCATTTTAATCCTATCACCTGTCACTGTATAATACCACCGTTTCCAAAACAAATAAACAAAAAAATGTTATTCCAATACTTAAGGCGCATCGTGAGACATGACAATCTTTATTTAAAGACATATTCTTAAGAGGCTAAGGGGTTGCGTTGTGTTTTACTATGTTAGGAGTCATATAGTAGATATGCGCTACTAATTGACGTCAAGATATCTTTGGTATCGATAGTCAATGCATATTACTTGTCCACTTCACTCGTTTGTTTGCTTTTACTTTATAACTGTGAATATAGAGTTTTGGCGCCATTGAGAGAAAAGATGGTCGAAGTTCTTTCATAATTATTGAATTTCGTGTTAATATTGAGTGAAATTAGTCAATTTTGGTGGCATTTTGTACAATTTTGTTCAGTAGAAGTGCGCAATTGAAATAATCGTAAAGAAATTAGCGTATCGTATATTTTCTCGTTGCCGCCAAATCTCGTTACATGAGCTTGTGTAAAAATGGCCACCGCTTTACCCAAGAGCCTGACATGACTTATTGACGACTTAAGACTGATAAAATTAATTGAAATTGATTTAAAATTTGATGCAAATTTCTACTTGACTAATGGCTAAATACTAACGTGAAGGCCAAAACTTAAAGAAACAAAAAAAAAAAAAACTGTGAATATACTAAAACAGATTAGAAATCCTTACATAAAATATAGTAGATCTAGTAAAAAAATTAGGTAAAATTGAGGACTGTTTTTAAGCTTTTCGTCTTTTTTATGTTATTGAAAGGCAAACCAGCAGATTGATTTTCCTGATGGTAAGAAATTCATGCCACCTAGAGACGCCAAAGGTGGTAATGTTGCGTTGCCAACCTGAGGCCTTGAACAAAACTTAGTATACCGCCTACCTTATCCTCCAAAGGCAAGCACTGATGGTGTGGCAAGAATAGATAAGAGTCCAATCGAGTCGTTGCGAAACCCTAGCACCTAGTGAGATGTCACGGTACTAGTGATGGTAAACTTAAGCTCGCCTTTTACGAGCTGCGTGGCAGGAAGGCAGATGGTGTATTCTGCAAAAAAACTCGAACCAACACGAGGAGACCTCGTACGTCGTCGACGTAATTTAAAGTTAAATACATATTTTCAAACAGATAGGCGACGTGTCTAGTACCGAAATAAATAGTTAAACAGCTAGAAAAAAGACATTCAGATTCATCACAGAAATGCTTTAACCTGACGGGTACCAATCCCGTTCCGTTGCATTAAGAATGTACCCTTAAGTCATACATAAGCATACCCTTTAACTAATTTTAAGCTACTTAGAAAAAAAAAGAGGAGATTATACGTTCAACTCATATTTTCGTGCATGTGGATTTCTCCGTCATTTCTAAACAATTTTTTTTTATATGAAATAGCCTACTTTCATACATAGAATTTTAAGAATAATTAATATCCAATATAAATCCAAAGGAAATCGAGGTAAACACAGTGAGTATGTAGATATGTTGGTAATCTATACATATTCGCTCTCATAATTTGATGTCTAGTGGAAAATTTTTCACGTTGACTACGTGAAATCTCGGTTTCGGTTCCCGGGTCGGGCAACTTATAATGTATTTTTTCAGTTTTACAATAAAAAAAACGTTGCCGGGATTGATTAAGTACCCGGTTGGTTAGTTTTACCACTTATCGGATTGCGGGAAAGTAATATCTTCAACTACTAGTGATTGTTGTGGTTTAACTCTACCTTCCTTTACAGAGATACGGGCGTAAAGATACTTATAAACGTGTTTATTTTCAGAGACCTGCGTTTTAACCGCATCTTCGACATCGCTCCCGGAATCCTGAGTCATCTCCATCGTCTCCGGTCGTTGCTCCTCAATGATAATCAACTACGGGAGCTGCGCTCTGGTGCCTTCCATGGGCTGCGACGACTCAAATACCTGTACCTCTACAGGAACCGGATTCAGCATATCGACTCTGATGTGTTCCAAGGGATGATGCACTTGGAACAACTGTAAGTATTTATCTTACTAGATGCTACCCGCAACTTCATACACTCGTTGAAGTGACTTCGTGGTATGTGATGGCAACCAAACAAAATTCTCGCACTTGAATATATCCCAAGTTTGTCCCGATCTTCCCGTATCTACAATTTGACCTATACATACATACAATTAGTTATTTATTCTAATAATATTAAAATATTTTTTTAATGAACCCCCGAAAAAGATTACGCAAAAACCATTTCGATGGTGCCAGCTTTTAAACAAAAATCCACCGTGAAATCTATCCATTCGTTCAAAAGTTATTGCCACAGTCAGACACACCAAAAACAATATGTTTATATTTAATTATATGTTATATATAATCTCTGGACACACACACAAACGCACGCACGCGTACGTTCGTAAACACACACACATTCACAGAGAGACACATCAAACTTATAACACCTCTCATTTTACGTCAGAGGTTAAAACAATTATTAAGGAGCTACGATGCCACTGACAAACACACATACACAAACAAGTCAAACTTACAGCACCTCTCTTTTTTGATGTGATTTAGAATAACTGCAAAGGTTACGAAATGTACCTGATACCGTAAAAACTATGATTCATCAGCTATCTCCCATTTCATTCATCAGGTCCTTGTTGTCAAGTCCTCGTCATCATAAGATATGAACAGATCTACTTAAAGCTAATCGAATGAGTACAAACTCAATAGTTTTACCAGTAGGCATTCCAGGGTTACATCTCCTATCTTTGAGTTCCATAATCAAACCAGCTCAGTTCTACCAGCATTCGTTAGTGCCTTAACTGTAAGGTCTCACATATGTTCAAAGTGAAATAAATACCCATAGTGAGTCTAACATTCATTCCGATGCTCACGAAAGAGCTGCAGTTGAGTTGATGACCTTGAATGCCTGGACGTGTCTCCATAAACTAAAGCTTTTTAACATAAACAACCTCATCATGTTACTCTATTACATTGGTTTTTATAGCAGATTTGATTAGATTTATCTCTGATACAACTTCACAATATTTGTGGAATTGAAAAAAAAAAACACTTCTGTGGTCTAGCTGTCCGGCGTCGGACTTGGATATGTGCCCATGCCCGGTAGGCGATAGGCTTGCCACCTATCATATTATGAGACTTGGTGTCTTCGACTAGTCGGTGACCTGGTTATGCCTCTCCCTACCGCTTCAGGGATATGAGTGTGAAGCTACGTACGTTCAAAAACAAAACCAAAACGTAGTAGTAATACAAAAAGAAGTAATATCTAATAAAAATAGTAATAAATAATAACCTTGTCCTGTTTAAAAGTCCTCCAGATTAGCCTGTCTTACTCAAAATTGCTTGTATTTTTCCAAAGTCTATCCAAGCAAGAAATATCGTACATCTATCTATACGTTCAAAAATATGGTTATACGTTACTTTCTACTTTTTAACGATATTTCATGTGTTATATTTCTTTTTTGTGTATTAAGAGCACATTTTGCAAAATTACCGCCTCGTTGGTCGAGTGGCTAGCGTACACGCCTAACTACACCGATCATCCGCGAGGCTCGGGTTCGATTCCCGACGGGGGCAGGCATTTGTGCGATGAACATTTAGATGTCTGCATTTCCGGGTCTGGGTATTTCTATGTATTAGAATCGTTGACTAACACCCATAACACAAGCATATAATTTGCTTACTTTGGGGTTAGATTCAATTTGTGTAACTTGTCCAGGGATTTTGCAAAATTAATTTTATTATATCTCCATAACATAAGGTTGCCTGGAAGAGATCGCTGTTTTGGCGATAAGGAAGTCTTTGTGTATTACTTAGTTTTTAAGTTTCGTTTAGTGCATTTATATTTATGTATTTTGGTGCACAATAAAGAGTTATTCTATTCTATTCTATCTTGGTCACCATGACACAGGCCTAGCTTAGTGTGGAATTCCCTGGAAATACTAATATATTTTTGTGTTGAATAAGTTTATGTCGAATTTAAAAATATCATTTTTTGTTAAATGTCAAATCCCTAGAAAAATAAAATAAAAGTGTATATGCTTGTAGTATCGAAACAGATTAAACCTTGATAAAGGTACTCACACCTTTTATATAGGTATTGCAAAGCACCAACACATGAGGGAGATACAAAACTTAGATGTTATAGTTTAACTGATATTAATATTTTAAATGATATTTTAACTGATGTTCCATTGTTGTGATAAATAAAATCGCCCCTTTTCCCGCTAGAAGATTAAATGTTACGAGTTAGTAAAATATATTGAACAATTAATTATATTCATTCGCACATTGTATAAAAAGATTTATTAATTATTAAATAAGTTGGTGCTTTATTTATTGTTGGTACTTTCAGAATATTGAATGCAATCTTAATTGTTGAATTTGTGGTCATTATTTGACTGTTGTAATACGTAAGTATTGTAGTAATGAATTAATCATAAAATACAATACGTTTAGTGTCTTGATATACAAATATTGTACATACATACATATCTTTACGTGCGGTCCCTTACGCAGTAGGCAGAGAGTATCGACTGCCAAACTTCACGATCCTGACAAAGCTATACAAATACCTGTACCTGGTCTAGCGGTTTAGGTGTTGGACTAGACTGTATGAGGTCCCGGGTTCGAATCCCGGGTTCGAACAACAAAAACAAGTCGGGCAACAAAAAGAAAGCTTGAGTTTTCCAATTTTCTAATAAAAAGAAATATTATCCGGGATTGGTTATGTGCCCGGTTGGCGTTAGGCTTGCCACCTATCAGATTGTGGGGCTTAGTGTTTTCGGCTAGTCGTGGGTGACCTGGATGCGCCTCTGCCTACCTCTTACGGGATGTGGGCGTGAATATACTTTAAGTATATTTGAAGTTTTCATTTGTGGTCTAGAAATAGTGTACAGCTTATGACCATGTTTGAGGACCTAATTATGTCCCGTAGTACACGATCGAGTCACGGGTATATTTAGGACACGGAAAAGTTTAAATACTGTATGAAGGGGTCTGACGAAGCATCAACGACCAGAGGGGGTATTTTTTCCGATTATGACATCGCAAAAAAAATCACAACCGACGACTAGCCGAAGACACTAAGTCCTACCGCTATCCAACCCAGGCAACGTTATTTTTATTAGAAAATTGAAATGTTTCTATTTTTTTGGTGCCCGACCCGGGGACGGAACCCTGGACATCATGAAGTCAAGTCCAACACCTGAACCGCTAGACTACAAGGCAATCGCTGCGTTTTGAATAAAGGGTTAGGATTCCAACAAATTGAAATACCTTTCAGAACACAGACATTAAAATTAATATGATAATATAATCTTTACATTAGAGTTACGACGGTTTCGCTGAGGCCAGGGTTATATTAGCAACTTCACGTAAATACTCCTGACCGTAAACTGGCATAACATCAAATTTACACTAGCCTCCGTCTTCTGCTTCGCCGCTATATTTCTTATATACATTTACTGACTAAACACAATACAAAACTGACTTAAAACAACATTTAAAACTAAAGTTTTAAAAAAGTGCTAACTTAAGTATGTTATCTAAAGTCTATGTTTAGCATTGTATTTGTTTATTTGTTTGAAAAAAATTTTGATAGAAGTGAAGTAGGTATTACTTTTAAGTAATCATTTTAAAAACATAAACTTTTATCTGAAATGTCTATTATGATCTAGGTATTTTCTTCAAATTATGCAGGAAATGCAACTTCAAAAAGATAAAGCCCGGTAAAGTTGTAAAAACCGCAAGGTTGGCAACATATTAGTCATACAAAAAAAAAACTTTAATTAATATGGATATCTAGGGTTTGGTAGTAGGTAGATTGGCACACGTATTCCCTGTGGTCTAATGTTTCGGTGTTAGCGTTGACTACATGAGGTTTTAGATTCAATTCCTGGGTCAGATAAATTGATGGGATTTTTTCAATTTCCTAATGTAAACGATGATACTTGAATAGGATAAAGTGTCCGGTTGGCAATAGGTTTGCCACTTATCACACTGAGGGCAGTCAGACTATAAATGTCTTCGCTAATCGTGGTTGCCCTAGTTGTACCTCTTATGAGATATGCAGAGGTACAACCAGAGCAATCACGATTAGCCGAAGGTATTTTAGGTCCCATAATGTGAAGCGCTGATAGACTTGTACACGTAGCATAAAACTTTGGTCAAGGGAAAGGTAGATGATAGGCTACATGTGGTTTAAAACCCCGGTAATCCCTACACAAATAAATCTGCAAAACTTACAAAAGCACTTGAAAAACAAATAATCAAAAAAGAAAAAAGCTATCGGTAATTTATTTAATAACTAAGCCATCTTCATCACGTCATATTACAAACCAAAAAATAACATTGAAATAAGTTCATTCGGTGGGGAGCAATGATGTCACAGTTTGTGTTCAAACAAACACACATAGAGACACGTAAAACCTTCGATTTTTAGATATATTAAATATCATTTCGTCAGCTTATTTGTAAGCATCGGAGTGGATATAAGACGCGTTATGGTATACATTTAACTTTTGAACATGTTATCAGACCTAAGAGTTAATACTAACGAATACTGCTACAAGCTAATATTACAGGTTTATGATCTTATTATATAGTACCCGCGGCTTCGCCTGCGATAAATCGAGATGTAAGCTATCCTATCTTTCAATTTGATTGAAACTTGTTATCCCCTTATCTATGCCGGTTATTGTGGAAGATCTGAATTATTTTACGCGCGAGTATACTTGCGGTTAACGCCTAGTATTTTATATATTTACAAGCGTTAATTGCTTTCCCGACCTCGTAAGTTACTTTTCAAGACGTTGAACTAACGTTAATTAAGATTTTTTCTTTTGCTTCCATTCAAAGACCTGTTAAAAGTGGCATGATTCTGTAGAGTAAACAAAACCGCCTATTCTGAGTAATGCAGGGAGAAAAGTTGCGGATTTTTCCTACAAACTTAGACTATTTCTTCCCTGAATATTTTTAAGTGATAGGCTAATAGATTTCCTGATGGTATAGAATCACGCAGACACCATAGTTGGTAATAAGGCCATGAGGGAAAGAGACCATGAGATTTTAGGGTCAGAAGGACCTTGTGTAAGTAATTTTCATCTATGCTCCAGCATGGAACACAATTGGAACATTGACGTTACGATATTAGGCAGTATGCGGTAACAATCTAGTAGACCTACTGTACTTTTAATAAAATAAATTATAAGATGTGTACCTCGAACATCTGCTAGAGAGT
This sequence comes from Calephelis virginiensis, assembly GCA_002245475.1. Taxonomy (NCBI): domain Eukaryota; kingdom Metazoa; phylum Arthropoda; class Insecta; order Lepidoptera; family Riodinidae; genus Calephelis; species Calephelis virginiensis. The sequence continues at coordinate 44,205 of NJDC01006681.1, read as the reverse complement.
ACAATGACATATCAGAATAAGACGCATATGTCCACTCTGTTACTACCAAGTACCGAATTTCGTCGTAGTCGGATAATTTCGAATTTGAAGAATTTGTACATTGCTTACGTCTACTAAACATTTCTAATATAATTTCATAAAGCATGTCTATAGGTCTAGCAATTTTGAACTGACTAAAAAGGAGGAGGCTATATGTTTAACTCCTATCACGTTTATGTTAATCAAATCCCGAAAGGTCGAGATGATTCCATTGCCACTGAATTTAGAATCTAATGACGGAATCTCAGAGATATCGTGGCAAAATTAAAAAATATCCCTGAACAACAAAAATAATTTGATCCAACCAAAAAGAAAGCATATAGGGTATTCCATAAAATCATTAAAAACTAGTTGTTTGCCCATGGCTCGTCAGCGCAGAATAGATTTTCATACAAACTTTCATCCTCGGTAGTACAGTTCAACAGAAAATATGTGCGGGTTTTTCAACCTGTTTCATGGTAATTTAAAGTTGGGTTGGTCCATCCACCCATACATTTTAAAAGTATTCCATGAATAAAAAAAAATAAACAAAATGTTTTTACATATCTCAATATACGAGTATAGAAATAAACAGTTAAAACTAATTTAAACATAATAAGCAACACACCATTATCATTTTCGCGAAGATGGGGTTACATATTTACGTCTATCAAACCCCACCACTTACCACGTTTTAAAAATAGTCCAGCCATCAAAATGAATTCCATGGCCAATTTGCAGTTCCATCTTCAGAACCTGATTATCATATTATACCACCAAAAGTACTCGTATTTATCAAGATGGGATTGTTTCGTTTAATTGCTGATTTCCTATGGCCTTTTAACTGAATCATCAGACCCTTGTTTTCATCTAGAACCAAAGTACTCTTCAAGGTGGATCCGACTTACACACGCATACATAGTCTTAGCTCAATCGGCAACCAGGAAGTGAAGGATCTTTTAGAAAAGTATTGAATAAAATTCCTGCTTGATAAAATGTCCTTGCCTGTGACGTCACACCAAAATACGCTTTTCGTATGGAGCGTTGTTTGGATTCGTCCAAAAATGTGATTTTAAAGTGGCGAGTACACAGATTAGCTAAGTGATTCTTACACTGATGTATCTATTCGAATTTTTAAAATGTATGAACTTATTTGTTTTTTCTCTGGTATTCGAAACGCTGATTTGAAATTTATCGTCGTTGAAAATTTTCAAGCTAGTACTACAGGTAGTAAGACTTTGCCTTAATTTTAATAAATAATGTTGGTTTATATTTGTTTTATTTAAAAATTTAAGAAGTATGAAATTTTCTAGCAAACCCTTTACCGATTTTATTAATTTACCTGAATATAGAAATACGGAAAATTTTAATAAATACGGAGTGTGTCCAATTAGCAAAAACATGAAAGTAAATTTAATTTCATTTCATTATGTGGACACGCATAAAAATCCTGGCGTGTCCAAATGACTCTGGTTTCTCTGGTATAGAATTGGTGAATGATGCGGTTCTGTCTCTCTGTCTAGTGAATTCCCCGCTTTGGGTGTTAGTTAACGATACAAAGAATTATGCGGTTAATCGTTAGTTAGCCTTAGGCGCGTCCGCTAACCCCTCGACCAACGAGGCGGTCAAAAAAACCTGTGTCAGGTGTTGACAAATGATTGAAATAAATATCGGTTTGTTGCTTTTAAATAATAAAAAATATATTCTTAGGTGATGTTTTCTACTTGTGAATATCTTCTCTATTCAATTTCATTTCTATGGGTAATTAACTTTTTTAAAACAGTAAGTAATGAATTCTCTCTTGTGTTGATATATTAATTACATATTAGTTAAAACTAGAACAGTTATCTCAAAGCTTAATATCTTGTTAACAAGCAATATAAAATGACATTACTCAGTCCCGTTAGTTTTTTAGAGGCGTAGATATTTAATTAAGAAGTTTCCTTTTCCATATTTCTAGTCAAAGGTAATATGAAGCTCTTTAATAATATTCATATAATTTTATCTTTTGATACGCTAAAACGCTTATTACCAAGTTGCTAGCGTTAGGTATACTTTTCTATCTTTGTAAATATTATAGTGGCAAACATTGCTTTCATATTATACATCCCCTTCACAGGTTTGTGTTTTTTGCTTTTGTTTTATTTTACCCCGAAGTCCGAATTTTCTCCTTTTTTTATTTTTTATGACATTGGAGGGCAAAAAGCAGACGGATTTCCTGATGGTTAGAAATTCACGCCGCCTGTAGACACCAAAGGTAGTAATTATGCGTTGCCAACCTGAGACCGGGATGTTGGACCTCGAGCAAAAGTAAGTTTACCGACTACCTTCTCCTTCGAACTGGAACATGTTAACGGCAAGCACTGACGTTATGGCCGTAGGAATAGGTAAGGCGGTGGTACCAATCCGGGCGAGTCGCTGCGTAACTCTACCACCTAGTCAGATGTCACGGTGCTATTGACGGTAAGCCTATACTCGCCTTTTACGAGCTGCCTGTGTGGATGGCAGATGGTCTATTCTGCAAAGGAGCCCGGAAGATGGTCTTTTCTCTACGTAATAAAGACAATCTACCTTCCTGTATAGCAGCTCATAAGGGGCGCAAATTTAATTTTTGTTCGTAACGACCTATACACCATTGGTCTTATTAAGAACCAGACCACTGCTGGCTGAGTGCTGAGCAGCTACTCGCCCGGGTAGAGATCCAACGGTTTACCTATTTCGCCGCTATAATTACCATCAGTATCATGTTGGAGTTAGGGTAAGGTTCCAGGTTGCACTTGCAAACCAAGACACCGCTGCCACAGGAAAGCAACTCACCTGTCACATATATGGTGTATAAGCCGCGGTTGTCTCCTACCCTTAGGAGAGGCGCGTGCTTTTATATTGTTTCACCACATAAAAATAAAAAAAAAACAATTAAAAAAGTTATTGCGATATCTTGTTTGTTACGACCGCACACGGATACGTCAATTAACATTTAATATATTAATAATGTCAAATCGGTCACTTTCGATGTATAAAGTAATTGACTGATAAAGATTATAATTTTATTCCAACGCAGAATACTGGTTGCATGGTTATAATATAACGCACAGACTAAATATTAGTAGTACCTATATAACAGCCTTTCCCAAAGTGGGCGATAACGCCCCCTTGTGGGCGCTGGAAGCCTAGAGGGGGGCGGTATAAATCTTGAAAAAAATGTTTTTTTTAAACTAGGCTCAACAAATATGTTATTGAGGTTACTGACAAGAAAAAAACGAGGGGAGGGGGCGCTACAAAACAACTGATTTTCAAAGTGGGCGTTACATGAAATAAGTTTGGGAACCTCTGCTATATAACATAAACAAAACATCAAACTGATCCTTACTGACCGCACGCATTCGGAGGTTGGTGACGTCATGACTTGTATTATGTATGACGTAGCGTTTTTGCGGACTGTTTTAAATGAATGTTTTTAAAAGTAAATGTGACACTTTGGCAATACTTAAAATGCATAAAAATATTAACCTTTATCAATATAAGGGAGATATTGAAATTTAGTCGGTCCTTTCAGGGTAACCCTTTATATTATTAAGTAAAAATTTCGTAAAAAAGGTAGACTCAATGACTAATAAAACATCTCTGAGTTCGGTCGATAGGGAGTTAAAACTTTTTAAACTAAGTTTTGTTTTAGTTAATTATAATTTATAGCAAATGAGCTAAAATTTGAATTTAGATCTGACAATGCAATGATACATAATATATATTAGTACTATCAATCCAAAATGGCCACCATAACAAAATGGTGATGTGCAAACATCACTTGTATTTAATGTGAATTGGACCATTATGTGTTGTTACATTTCTAAACACCATTATTGCTAGGCCAATTGATAAATTTTATTGACGACTAGCTAATTCAGCTTGTCCAGGACACCGTGGTTTCACATCTTTATTTTACTTACCTACACCTAGATAAAACGAGTTATGAGAAACAAAACTTAAAAAGTCCAAAAGGGCTTGAACACAAAACTGCGATACGATGCGATGCGAATTCGCAGCGCAAAAAGTTGCCACACGAATTGCTGCGATGCGATTTCGTGATGCGGCAAGGCGTCTCCCAGGATGACCATTCCTTCCAGCTTAACGCAACTTTCATATAAAAAAAAAAAATAAGTTTGCTATGATTTTTATTCGCCCAAATCATATGGCACTAGTTGCTTTATATCTGAATGCCTTTAGACTTACTTTCAAATTATACGGGTTATAATTTTTCAAGTAAACTTTATACAAATTTGGGTTTGATATGTATCTATGGAAGCCCCGCCTCTTATTACGTAGTATTTATATACTCTTTGATTCCTTCGACGACCGTCAACGGTACTAAACGTATTTTAAATTTAAAACAAGGTCGTGACATGGATCGTAAAAAGAAGTGTGCCATTTTGCTATTTTTCATGGGGTTTTATGTTCATCCATTTATTACTGTTATGAATCCCTATAATTTTTATAATTTTCATTACTAGTATCTCAAAGAACAGCGCTCTCCTTAATAAGTGATATTAAAAATCAACGTTCTACTCTGTCATTTTTTTAAATTAAAGTACACGTCTTGCCTACTCGCGATCTCAGACTTTGGTCTCAGAGCGAACTAAACATAACACGGTTAACAAGTGTGACGTATAACATCGCAGAAATACGCGATACGAATCAGTTCGTATGTTTTTGCAATGCGACGCCGCGTCGCCGTTTTGTGTACACGCCCTAATTTTGTCTTTGGAGGAAAGCTGAGACGTATGTTAACGTCCTCGTCAATTGTACCTTCTTCTCGAATGAATTAAACTTGCTTTATTCGAACCAGTGTGTTGTGCATTTCGCTTCCGATATATCAAAAACCCTGAAGCTGGAAATCCTGAAGCAGCTGATAAACTGTTCCCCTTGCTTGCCTTTTTTCAGCTTTTTCTCCGTGTTGGTCGGGGCTCCTTTGCAGAATAGACCATTTATCTATTTGCCAGGCAGCTCGTAAAAGGCGGCCATAGGCTTAACGTCACTAACACCGTGACATTCCACTAGGTGGTAAAGATTCGCAACGACTCTCACGGCTTGGTACCATCGCCTTGCCTATTCCTGCCTCCATATTGTTTGCCGTTGACGTGTTCCACTTCGGAGGGTACAGTTTTTACTTCACTGGGCTTTACATCGTGGGCGAAGACGCGGGTGACAGCTAGTATAAGATTACAGTTTTAGAAAGTGTTCAGTAGGTAGGTACATCTCAAAAATGATAATCACACAAATATAGTCTTAGGATTTTTTTTTCTCCATTTTAATTAGTAAAGTCAACTCCTCGCCTACTTCCTTGTCGTCTCTGTGGTCTTACGGGTAGGGGGTTTGGACTTGACTTCATGAGGTCCCGGGTTCGATTCCCGAGTCGGGAAAAAAAATATGGTTTTTCAATTTTCAAAAAAAAATTTTCTAGGGATTGGATGTGTACCCGGTTTGACTACAGGCTTGCCACCTATCCCACTATGAGACTTAGTGTCTTCGGCTAGTCGTTGGTACCCTGGTTGTGCCTCTGTCTACATTTTTTGGGGACATGGGCGTAAAATTATTTTTTTTAAGTCAAAAGCGGTTGAGCGACTAAGTAGATACATTATTAATGGGTCTTATTTTTGTAAATGGAAGGGTTCGTTTGGTATGTAGTAAATTTGACGAGAAACGTACCATAACAGAAAACCAAAAATCATTTGGGTCACGATTTTTTTTGTGTGGTTCTTTCATTAGATGTACTGAAAACTGACTGAAAGTTTGAACACTTGTTTTGGATGTACAGACAATTTATAAGCGGTATGTATCTAGAGTAGGTAAAATAATAATTAATCGCAGTTAAACTATAACAACTGACTCCTACTATTTCATTAGGTACCAAGTTGCAATTTTATAAATTAATTTACGAAAGATAGCTAATAATTTGAAGACGGTTTCACATAAATTTTATCAATATCCTATTAGTTATTTTTGAGTTAAACTTAATAATAATATTTTATTGAATCAGGCGTTACTTTGCGGAAATCCTTTATAAAAGATGTAAAATAAGCCTTTATTTTGCTAATTCCGCGTAAGCGGAACATCTTTTTAATAATAATATGTAACATTTGTTTATGTTGACGAAGTCATCTAGTCGGATCATATCAAAATCGATTTTTTAAAAAAATAACTATCAAAATTGGTTTACTATCGGCCGAGCAGTTGAGTAACAAACGTACAACAAAAAATGAAATAAAAACATACAGTTGAATTAAGAAACTCTTTTTTCAAAGTCGGTTAAAATATAACGTTGTCCGAGACGTTTGACGTTTTTTGACGTTATAATTCTTCAACATTCTATTTAAGAAGGATGGTTCAAGAGTAAAATTAATTATTCCACGAAACATAAGACCAAAGCGATAACTAGATTGTATTTTAGCTGGATTTCAATATCATCAACGTATGATCTACGGCTACATATAAGGTCCTTTGAAAAGTAGGCGTTCAATAGAGTTGAGACAGTGTTGAACTCACTTAAGTACATCAAACAAAAGATATCCAAAAAATGTGACTAATGACCTTAGGTTTTAATTATTATTGTACGTTTTCTCATTCGATATGAAACAAATAGATTATACTCTTCAATTAAAACAAACGCTCGATCCGACAATTTCGTACTTACTTAAATGCTCAATTATTCACCGATTTTACTAAGTACTAAAATGAAAAAAAAACGTACCTGCTCGCCTTTTACGAGCTGCCTGACAGAAAGGCAGATGGTCTATTCTGTAAAGGAGCCCGGACCAACGAGGGGAAAATGGGATGATGGGAATCCAGGTAAACGAGGAAAGTACTTAAGTTTTTGAATTAGTTGCCACAATGATTGAAATCGTTGTCGATTTTTTGCAGTTTTATTGCGCTCCAATTGTTTCTGTAAGTTTTAGACAACTTGCAGGATTACCCAACTTTGAAATGACATGGTATAAAAAAGTATCACTACAGTAGCAATTTAGTATGAAAGTTCACATAATTAAATGCTAAAGTTGTAAAATACTGGACTTACAATGAGCACAAAAATAATATTCAAATTTTTTGTAGAACAAGGACCAAACAAAATTATTTAGTAATTGATCCTTGATAACTGTATTAATTTCAAAGTCAAATAAACGTATTAGAACATCTTCGACTGAATGTTAAACATAATATACCCCCATTCCCACACCTTTATCCCTGGCCCACTGTGCCGACCCTTGTGTCATCGCGGCCTCGAAGGTAGGGAGAGCCGTTCACGGCTCACTCACTTCATCTCTTTGGGCATTTTTGCGTAGGTACTTTCAGATATTTCGAATCTGCACCCAGAAATCACCTTTCACTAGCCGCCGGTCCAGATATTTTATGGGTCCGGCCAGACAGACTCGACTATCTAGCTGCCAGCTGTGGGTCCGACCAACTGCTGCATTTATTTCCACATCATGAAACATCGAGCGGGGTAATTACAGCTTTCTGTCACCGTGACCGTCGACCGCGCGTTGATGCCGGACTTTTGAACGTTCTCGTAGAGCCTGACTAATACGACAACCTCCAGGGGGGCTATTCAGTATCTTTTCAGTGATGATCACTGGGATAGATATCAAAACATACTGAATAACTCCACAGATCCCACCTTGGCGAGCCCGCCAAGATGTAACCCGTCTCCGTTGCTGTGGCTAGAGACTTTTAACGTAGTTCTGGTTGAAATTAATGGAACTGACATTGAACTATCTTTCGCTCTAATGTTTCGGAAGCTCTCGAAGACTTTCTTTTAACTAAATTTGTAACCCAATATGCATTTATGACACACACTACCACTAATCATTTAGGAGCAGTAACACTCCAAAAAACTGACATTAATTATTTCATTACCACGTTGCGATTACGTACCCATGACTCAAAACTCAAAAGTTGGATCATGGTCAAATCATATTATGGGATTACCTCGGCATGACAACGAGGTAGTTCCATATAAGTTACCTATATACCTTTCTAAAATAATTGTCAATATCCTCGTTGGTCAAGAGGCCAGCGTACACGCTTAACTCTACCGACCAGCTACGAGGCTCGGGTTCGATTCCCGATGGGGGCAGATATTTGTCTGAAAAACATTTAGACGTCTGATTTTCCGGGTCTAGGTGTTCATTATATTTAATCTGGTATCTATTTAAGTTTTTCTCTTTATTAGTTTCATTGACTAACACTCATATCCCAAGCATATGATTTGCTTACTTGGGGTTAAGTTCAATTTGTGTCACTTGTTCCAGGATTTATGTTCAACGATATTAATACGACTGAGTCGTTGGCCAAGTAACAATAAAACAATAACAAACATACAAATATTAAAAAACAACATCCCGTACTTTAATATAAAAATAAATCTCAACATATTACAGGCTGTATAATTGGGCGAACACGTTGATATAGGTTTGTCTGCAAAAACCGACAAAATAAAAAAAAAACAATATTCTGTCCAGGATTGTTAGGCAACCCATTTTCATACACACATTTTTATGCATACCTACATTGTGTATACAATGGAATTCCACCAAGTGTCGACGATAGCAAGAATAGATTCTAACTAAAATAAATTCCTAGTATAGTAAACATATTATAAAACATATTTCTTTATATTATCAGCTCGGTGTAGGTTAGTATTTTCTACTATCTCATTTTTTTTTCTACAGTATACCTTGGTTTATATATTATATACTATTATATATTATATACTTGGTATATTAAATACTACAGTACTCTAGCTTATATCGTCCCCATTGTGTGTTATGGTTGCCATGACTACCGTCTTGACTGTTACGTAATTTAATTCATGGAATTAATTTGTAATTCATATTACACTAGCTGACCCAGCCACGCGTTCATGAGGCTGAGGTTGTTGTTATATTAAAATAATATTGTGACTATAAATTGAGATGTAAGCTATCCTATCTTATATTTTAAGGTGGTTCAAACTGTACACGTAGTGCCAATTTGATTAAAATCATTTTTGTAAATTCCATGACAAACAAAAAACGTGACGTAATTTGTTTAAATTAACATCTATTGTCTTTTGACAAGGGGGCCCCACCCCCACTGTATTCTACAAAGAAGCTCGGACCGACACGGAGATCCTTAACTTATTAATTGGAAGTTGTTTTGTCTAATCGGGTAGTGTATTGTAAAACCGTATACATTGGCCCATGAAGGAATGGATCACTCTGTGGAGATTAAACACATATACAGAAAGATTATTTTTATTCCTTGTATTGACACAGTGTACCTATATCATAATTTCTTTTAATTGAACTAAATTTTCTGTGCACATACATTCAGTTTTCAATTGCTTGGATTCGTAGCTTCGATTGCCTTTTGCATATCAGTTACAAATTGAATTTTAAGAAAAGGCTAGAAGACAAAGCGGATATTAAGATTCGTTCCTAGGAGATCAAATTGAAATTTAAGACCGAAATGGGTCTCATTAGGATTTGTTTCTTCAAATGTTGGAAATACAGCCTATTGCTATTTTAAGGAGTCTTCTAAGAAATGAATAATTGCATTTGAGTATAAATATTTTTCCATTAAAAAAACTATCTTTACAATAATCGTTAGTTAACATAAAATAATATTGTTAATCCACACGCATAAAGAGAGGGGGCGGAGGGAGAGAACGCGTGTTTGGTCTCAGTGCAAGCAAAGCTGCAGATTACGAGTAGTTCAATATTATTATGCCATAACTGAGAAGCTTAAAAAAAGATAAAAACAACTGGGTTGCGTCGGACTCGTTCTTTTATTTTCGTTTTGTTTGAGTGTACGGATAATAGCGCGGCTGGACATTGTAGACAAAGAGCTGTGGTACTAATTTATGACAATATAATTTGTATGAAATTATGTTTAAAATGTAATTTAAAAATTCAATAATCTTTCATGCTTTTAAATTTATTTAATCTATACCTGTAAAATAGAACAAGTATTATCCGGATAAACTCCAAAACAGCGGGACCGATTTCAATTTTCAGAGGATTTTTGATAGATCGAGCACATAATCCTTTCAATTTGGTGGCTATCGGAGCATTTTTTTAGAATTGTCAATGCATTTTTTTATTACCGATATTATATACATTCTAACAGATGAATTACGCGTCACGTTGTTTGCATTATGTATAGCCCTAACGCCCCGGCCAGAGGACAATAACGCAACTATAATATCTAAACTATCTTCACGCCCGTTTCCCCGACATGGCAAGCAGGTGTCTAATCTGTGCATCCATTACAAACCAAAGATACTAAGTCCACAATGTGCTAGTTAGCAAACTATTGTTCACTTAAAAGCAACATACTTTCTATTTGTTGCCTGATTCTTTGGGACCTCTAGACCACAGTGGCGATAAGTGTATGTATACAATTTTTATTCGGGATAACAGCTCTTAGTCTACGAATAAAAAGTTTGCAGTCCAGATTCCAGAGGTAGACTACGATATAGCACTTGAATTTTGTAGAGTTGCCTGCATGTGAATCCTAATAATTAATTAACTTCTTGCAAAAAAACAATTGATCATTAGAGTTTAGTTGTTATTGTTTGTAATAATAAGCAAATGTTAAGTAACATAGATCATAGAAATCATTTATTTTAGCAGGGGAACCCAATATACTAAATGTGCAGTCCCTCCAAACTGAAGGAGATTACGTAGTGTAGGATAAAGTTTATGTGACGTTTATCATTTTACCCATGCGTTAAGTGTCAACAATACAGTCCCTTGATCATAGGCACAGTAGAAATATGAATGGTATTGAAACTTAGTCGTCAAAATACCTACATTCCATTAAAGCAATAGGATTACCACTTTTTTATATCAAATTTCAATAACTACGAGTACGTAGTTTACAGATAATATAAGTAGGTAATATTATGGCGTCGGTTAATCCCAGTCAAAGGCAAATACGCATTACATATATTTTAAAAAGATCGCGGAAACAAATCACAACTTCATCACACCCTCGACATTTTAATTGCTACTACAGCACTGCAAAAACAGCTTAGGGGCCACGTGAATACGCACGTTTGTGTTATTTTGGAAAGTTTGTAGGTTTGTAATGTTCATATTTGTATTGTGTTATAAGTGAGCTCATTAGATATTCATAGTACATGCCTAACGTGTTTCCATCAATGGAACTGTCCGATGGACGATTCCAACGATTCCTTCAGACGGGTTGCAGTAAAGGATTATTAACAAAGTTTTTTGCAAGTTTCTGACCTTCGTACTCCCGCACGATATGTTCAAAATATCAGAAAATTAAAATTGCGCTTATCGGCATGCAAACCGACTGTACAGTCACGAGCATAAATATGTTACTATGGGGAGATTAGCAAAAATATCTTTTCAACAACGTGTTCAATAATATCTGTCTGTCCGTAAGCAGCAAAAATATCTGATAATAGCAGGGAGCATAATAATGTGGCATCATCATCAAAATTATGTGACTAAAAAGTACATCAAATAATTCTGATAACACAACTCTGTAAAAACACAACCATATTTTGATACACTAGCTTAAGTAAATACTTCACTTCGGTAGTAATGCAGGATACATCTAGACATTTTTTTCCCCCGTGTTGGTCCGGGCTCCTTTGCAGAATAGACCATCTCCCTTCCTGCCAGATAGCTCGTGAAAGGCGAGCATAGGCTTACCGTCACTAATACTGTGACATGCAACTCGGTGGTAGAGTTTCGCAGCGACTCGCCCGGATTGGTACCACCGCCTTACCTATTCCGACCACCAGAATGTCTATGCTTGCCTTTGTCGTGTTCCGGTTCGGAGAGTAAGGTAGGCGGTACACTTATTTTGCCCGAGGCCTAACATCTCGGCCTCAGGTTGGTAACGCACCATTACCACCTTTGGTGTCTCTAGGCGGCGTGAATTTCTTACCTTCAGGAAATCCGTCGGCTTGTTTGCCTTCCAGTATCATAAAAAAAACATAAATTTACTATTTAATAATGACTTAATGTGGTTACATAGTTTAAAAACAATGTGAAATAGATTTGTTTCTACAATAGTTATTTTGAAATAATTTTAAATTAAATTGAAAATAAAATAATGACAGATATTACTGCCACCTAGTGGACGTTACATACTTATGCTTCGCGAGGTTATCACAACTATTTGCTGTCCATTTTCATCACATAATTTTGATGCCACGTTATTATGCTCCCTGCTAATATCAGATATTTTTGCTGCGTACGGGAAGACAGATATTATTGAACTCGTTCTTGGACAGATATTTTTGCTAATCTCTCCATAGTTTAAATTTATGCTCGTGACTGTACTTTGGTCTGACATTTTACAGACAAAAAATTAAATAGACTCCCCTGTCGAGCCTCTTTAGGTGTAGAAACTTCATACATTATGGAGGTATTTAAACATGGTTTAGGGTATATCCTATACTTTTATATGACGTACCCAAGTTACTCCAAAAATCCTCTCTTGGACTCCCCTACTAGAAACACACAACAGTTCACTACATACTATAAAACAAAGTCGTTTCCTCTGCCCCTATGTCCCTTTGTATGCTTAAATCTTTAAAATTACGCAACGGATTTTGATGCGGTTTTTTTAAATACATAAAGTGATTGAAGATGAAGGTTTATATGATTATGTGTATTTCATACCCTTGCAAAGCCGAGGCGGGCCGCTCAATTCGCTATACTCACTTTTTATTTGTGTCAATTCGGAAAAAAGGTTGTCTGACTCAGTGAAAATAAATTTAAATCAGACTAGAAAGTAAGTGCGGTGATAAATATTTATACCAGAAATTCTGTATCTTAAACCTTAAAATCAAAATAAGTGTTAACGTACTTATTACTAAAAGTCTATATTATCGTGTCATGCTGTAAACTCATCTTGATAAATACCGATCAATAAAATGCTGTTCCTCCAATGAGTTATTCCAAGAGAAATAAAAATTGCACATTGCTATTACAAAAGTCGCATATTTGGTCTAGCAGTCCGGTACTGGACTTGACTTGATGAGTTCCTGGGTTCGATCCTGGAGTAGGGCAACTAAAATAAATTGTGTTTTTTCAATTTTCTAATAAATGTAACGTTGTCCGGGATCGGATATATACCAGGTGGGCGATAGGTTTGCCACCTATCACATTGTGGGATTAGTATCTTCGGCTAGTCGTGGGTGCCTTGCTTTTGTCTAGATTCGGGCATGAAGGCATGAAAATACTTTTCAAAAAAATGGCAAAGCGTTGGTAGGAGTTTTCTATTAATTTTTAAGTTATTAAAATAATTAAAATTACTATCCAATATTAATATTTTTCTAGACAAACGCTACAAAAAGCATAAGCATACAGCGATTTTACCTAAAAGGAAATGTCTTCTATAGTTTCCGAGCACGAGTTTCGTGTGGATCTCCTGCATAGTATGCTCCTCAGCAGAACCACTTTAAATGAGAATTATTTCAAATTCTATCACAGGTATACATTTGTTTATTTATGGCTCCAAATTCAAATTTTTTTAATCGTTGTTAGATTGGCACAACTATTTTCCATTTTGGCGAAAAGTTTAAGTTTTTATTTACATTAAATACAATGCTGATTTTAAGTATATCGTATTAAAAGTGTATTGCGATTTCGTAATGGACAAAAACATCAAACGAAGTTTGTTTTAAATTTAGTATAGCCAATGGAATTTCGTGTTTGAAGTCAATGGAAATGTTATTGAAATTACCCGGAAAAGATCAATAATACACAAACTGTTTGTTATTCATCAATGTTTATTTTATTACCTTCACGTCCCTTCAAAAACGATACACTTACGCCATTGAATTATTTATATGTAAATATATATTCACGCCCGTATCCCCGAAGAGGTTGGCAGAGGCACAATCAGGGCACCCACGACTAGCCGAAGACACTAAGTCCCACAGTGTGAAAGGTGGCAAGCCTATCGCCAAACAGGCACATATCCAATCTCGTGCAACGTTTTTTGTTTTAGAAAATTGAAAAAACCAAATTTTTCTTTTTGTCGCCCGACCCGGGACCTCATGCAGTCAAGTCCGACAACCGAACCGCTAGTCCACAAAGGCGAATAATTTAATCACCAAAACATTATTTGAACACTTTTCCGGATTTGAGTTCAGTTCTACCCGCTAAATCGCTTTTTGCTTGAAAACGGATGCCACCAATAATCACGCCGTCTAGAAACACCAAAGGTAATGGTGCCTACCTGTTAGGCATCGAGCAAAAGTGAGTTTACCGGCTACCTTACCCTCCTAACCGGAACACGTCATGACGTTATGGCGGCAGGAATAGGTAAGGCGGTGGTACCAATCCGGGCGAGTCGCTGCTAAACTCTACCACCTAGTCAGATGCCACGGTGTTGGTGACTGTAAGCCTGTGCTCGCCTTTTATGAGATGCCTGGCAGGAAGGCAGATGGTCTATTCTACAAAGGAGCCCGGACCAACACGGGGAAAAACTTATCAATTCAATTATCAAATCAAGAAATTCGCAAAACACACCAGATTTGGTGTACAGTAGTACTATTTAAATTGTGCGCTTCGGCTATATTCGTCAAGCTTCGGAAATCTGAATGTATCTTAAAGATATCTGTATAGAGTTGTTATTACACATAATTAATAATTTCGCTTAAATTTAGATTAGGTCAGCCAGTTTAAAAATGGAAGTATAAAGTGTAAAAAGAGTAAAGCCGAAGCGCATAAATAAAAAAATAGTACTGTAACTGAAAACACCACTGTATTAAATATAAACAACCAAAGTGGAAAACAGTTGTGCCGATTGAGCAACAACAAAAAAACAAAAGTTTGAATTTGGAACCATAAACAAATAATCCGGGACACTTTTTTGACTGAATGTATGTTTGTGTTTATTAAACTTTTTCACGTATTTTTTTGTATAGGTACGTTGTCTTACACCCCGTAATACAACCATTAAGTTTTTTCTTTTGATTTGATTGAATAGTCAATAAAACGTGAACTATATCACCAATTTATGTGTGATTTGTATTTAAGTATAAATTTAATGTGTAGAGTTATAACTCAAAATGTTAACTCGTGAAGCAAAAACTTTGGGTCCCATTTTACGAAAATTGCGCGGACGGAGGAGTGTGAAAATTGGCACACTTATATTTTAAGTGTAGGAGAAGTGAAGAACGTAATATTTTTCAATAAAAATGCTTACAAAGTGCATAGTCGCCTCTGTGGTCTAGCGGTCCGGGTGTTGGACTTGACTGTATGAGGTCCCAGATTCGAATCCCGGGTCGGCTAACAAAAAGAAAGTTGGATTTTTCCAATTTTCGCATAAAAAAATGTTGGTCGGGATTGGAAATGTGCCCGGTTGTCGATAGGCTTGCCACCTATCACATTGTGGGACTTAGTGTCTTCGGCTAGTCGTGGGTGCCTTGGTTGTACCTCTGCCTACCCCTTCGGGGATATTGGCGTGAAGATACTTTTTTTTTTACAAAGTGCATTACATCAAAAAATAAAACATTACACTTAGGTACTACCAAATTTATTTGACACATAAACAAAAATTTTGATAATGATAAAAAATCACAGATGGCGCACAAACTACATTCATAATTTTTGGAAACAAAGTAGTTGGTCTTGATAAGTGAAGATGGCGTTTTTATCGCAATAGAACCTTAATAATGTTTGAACATTACATTTTAATAATTTGTATTGAATAACTAATAATTAAAATTTGTCATGGTCGAAATTTCGACCAATGAGCGATCACTAGTAATTACAAATATCATTATACACACAAATTGATCGAGCCCAAAAGTAAACCAACGATACCAATACTTACAGTTAAAAAGACGATACAGTAAATAAGCATCTAGTCCCAGAACTAGATACTCAGATGTTTATCAGTCATCTAAATTTCTGCTCGCATCAGATATCGCACCCGAGACTCCCAATTTTTTTCTATCGTAGTCTAGTTACATTTTAAGAATGAAACTCATTAATATTTTTATTTTTAGATACCTGCACGTCAATGAAATACACCAGATCCAACCGGAAACGTTCTCTAATCTGCCTCGATTGGAAAGACTGTAAGTTTTTATAATTAGTAGGTACTATTGTGTTATATGTGTATAGGTAAAGTTATTAATCACCTTTAGTCTAACGTTCTTAAGCTAGTAGTCCGGTGTTGGACTTGACTTTTTGAGACCCCGGGTTCGATTCCCGGATCAGACAAAAAAAAAAGTGTATTTTCAATTTCGTAAAAAAATGACGCTTCCCGGGATTGGATATGCACCCGTTTTGTGATCTTCCACATTATGGGACTAAGTGTCTTCGGCTAGTCGTGGATACCCTAATAATACCTCTAGGCAGAGGTATTATTAGGGTATTATTAGGTATATGGTATCTTCACGCACATATCCCAGAACAGATGCCTATCTGTTCTGGGATATGTGCGTGAAGATACCATTTTGCAGATACAATTTTAAATATTGCTTAATGAAACATACATTTAACCAGAGTTTACTTTTTTATATTATATTTTCACGCCAAGTCCAGAGGGTAGAAAAAGAGTAGTAGAAAAAGAAAAAGAGTCAGGAATCCTGACACTTGTCACGGATCCATGCAAACCTGTTTAGCCTTCTCCACATTTATTGATTATCAATTTTTGTAATAAGGAGGTATTATTTATAACAAGCCTTAGACTGTCTCATTTCCCTTCTACTCGTCCATGAAATTCTCTTCTCAGAGAGATTTATTAATTGGTAAGTTAATTACAACGTTGTGATAAATTTATTCTAGCTTATTACTACATAAGACAGTTAGTTTTAATGAAAAACTACCTACATAATATGCTACGACGAGATACGCTGACTTATAAATTGTAAGTTGTGATATAATGATCCAGGGTTGGCATTAACTACATGTACTATCCCGGTCTCGGGGACTGTTCCCGGATCAGGCAACAATGTTTTCAAAATACCTACGTTTTTTTTTCTTTTCTTTAAAATTTCTTATAAAATTAATATTACTCATTATATGATAAGTGTCCGGTTGGCGATGAGAATATTTTATACAGATCTTACAAATATGCTTGTGAATCGTCTACAAAAATTTAAAAAATTTACACCTACCACATTGTGGGACTAAGAGCATCTAAGATGAGCCGAATGTACCTACTGTACATTCGGCTAATCTTAGATGCTCTAGTTGTGTCTAAGTCTACCTCTTCGTAGATACAGGAGTGTATAGTGGTATTATTTAAATTATGCTTTCGGCTTTACACTTTTTACTCTATTTTTAAATTGGCTGACTTAATCTAAATTTAAGCGAAATGATTAATTATGTAATAACAACTCTATATAGAAATTTTTAAAATACATTTGTGTTTCCGAAGCTTGACGAATATAGCCGAAGCGCATAATTTAAATAGTACTACTATACTTATAATTTGTTTCAGCTACCTGCATAACAACAATTTAAAGACGATTCCACCTGGCTCATTTCGTGGTATGCCAATGCTGCGGAAATTGCGTTTGGACAGCAATGCCCTGATATGTGACTGCTCGATGCTCTGGTTTGCTCGTATGCTTGCTGAACACAGTGACATGAGCATTGCTGCCACTTGCTATGAACCTGCTGGTGCCACAGGATCATCTTTGGCATCGATGACGGAAAAGGATTTCCATTGTAGTAAGTGCCATTTCTATTTTGCAGGAATCTATACATATGTATAATAAAATAGTAATGAAACTACCTACATATGCTACGACGAAACTGTGCATGATTTAAAAAAAACTGTTATTGAAAAGTATCTTCACGCCCATATCCCCGAAGAGGTAGGCAGAGGTACAACCAAGGCACCCACGACTAGCCGAAGACACTAAGTCCCACAATGTGATAGGTGGCAAGCCGGGCACATTTCCAATCCCGACCAACATTTTTTTATTAGAAAGTCGGAAAAATCCAATTTTCTTTTTGTTGGCCGACCCAGGATTCGAACCCGGGACCTCATGCAGTCAAGTCCAACACCCGGACCGCTAGACCACAGAGGCGAACTGTTATTGCTACGTATTATACATGATACCTAACCCAAAACGATAAGTAGTTATTAAAATTGTTGTGTGTTCGTCTTTTCACTTGTATTTCAAAAACCACAAAAGGGATATTTGCCACTTTTTTTGTTTTAGTAGCTTATGGCCCGGTCAACATTCAGAGCACTTTTTATCCGCTATCTATGTTTCGTTCACATCACTTAGCAGTAATCACTTTAAAGTGTGTACGAAGAAATTTTAAATATTAAAACACTCATTGAACACATGTTTTACTAAACACTGTTTAAATTGAATTCTCAACCCACAATATGCTGCCACGGTTCACGAATTCCATGTGTAGGATGTCCTTGGTTGTGTGTCAATTTTAGAGTGTTTAGTTGAACATGAGTCAATTTCTTTTTATGGTAAGGCGCTTGTGTTTTCTTACATTTAACATTTAACTGTTTGGATTTTGACCCTCATAAATATTGCAACATATATTATTAGTAAAATATACATAGCAATTTTAATAGTAAAATATAGAGACTTTTTATAATTTACCAGCAGATCCCATCCCAACAGACATTTGGCTTTAACATCTACTAACAGTTTGTGTCGATTAAATTTCTGTTAATTTTCCGATTTCCCTGCAATTTTTCCGGCTTTTCCTTGATGACAACTTTGTCCTGACAATACCTAACATTTTATGACAGGCGTGATACGATAACCGCGTAATATGATAAAATAGGGATTCATTTACATATTTTTTATGACTTAGATACCTAATATACTTAATATTACATTTTTTTCGTACTAATTTCTCATTTGACATATTTCTGCACCCCCACAATCGTTTCGTCTTTGCCTGCTGACTGACTGGTAGAGAATGCTGTATGGCATTAAATCATCCTTTGTTCAGTATTTGTGCAAAAAAATAAATATATAAATGTATAGATTTAAGCAACAATCGGTCACACAGTTTACAATGTCGATAACGAAGCTTTATTTTCAGAACAACCTGAAATTAAGAAAAACCCAGAAGATGTGGTAATAAACTTCGGGGAGGATGCAATGTTTACTTGCAGTGCCTCAGGCGAACCGGAACCCGAAATACTGTGGTACCGTGACTCGGTAGTTGTACCACTTGATACCACTCGTTACGAAATCATGAATAACGGCTCTTTGATGGTTCATGCAGCTGATGAAAATGACATTGGTATCTTCGAATGCTCTGCAAAGAATCCAGCAGGTGAAGTACGGTCAAAGCCAGCAAGAATGATCATACAAACAAAGCCAGACGAAAACGGTATGTTTAGTTAAAATTAAAAAAAAATTACATAAATGTATATAGTAATAAAATACACAGTAAATATTATATTATATAACAGTTTTCATGAACTAATACTGTTAATTTTTTTCAGATTATCCAATTTTCACAATTTTACCAAGGCAGCAAATTGTAAAATTAAATCAAAAGTTTGTCAATTTTGATTGTGTCGCTAAAGGGAATCCAGTGCCTCATATTTCATGGTATTTTAATGATGAAAGAATACTTTTAAGTGATCGGATTTCAATGCGCCACAACGGGTCGATATTTATTGAAAATGTTCAAAATGAAGATTCTGGCCCTTATACTTGTCAAGCAGAGAATATTAACGGAAAAATAAAGGCAACCGCATCTTTGGCAGTTATGGGTTAGTATTTATGTAAGACTAGCCAAATCGTCGAACTTCGTTTCATCCGACACCTAATATGTAACAAACAGTTTGTGTAGGAAAAATTAAGTCTCACTTTTCTAAATGAAACATGAACAATAATTGATTTCTCATACAAACTTCTACTCCTCACAAGGGTAACTAATTTTTAAATGTTAGTTTGGTTGGGATTTATTACAAAGTCCAAAAGCTAGTTTAAGATGATCTAGGGAAGTCTGTAGTAATTGTGACACTAGGCACTCGATACTCTCTGCCTATCATGCGAGGGATTTGCCCTGAAGATATTGGTCCTATTTGTAGTATGTGTAATGTCCTTTACCTTCGAAAAGTTTTTGCATATTCCGGGTTTCAAACTGTTAAAATAAGTTGGAACATTAATACTGAGCGTTTTATGTCTGTAATTCCTAAACTGCAAAACTTAATGCGTTAATATACTACGGGATAATTTGTAAAATTATTCTGTATGACAAAAAAGACTAAATTAAATCGGATAAAAGAACTATGCGTTAACGAACTTATAGGCCAATTTATGTTTTGTCTTTTACCCCCCTCCCACGGGATCTCTTTTAGTAAGCGGGATAAAAAGAAGCTTATAACCTTTCTCGAAACTTAAAGTACCTACATGCCAAATTTCGTTACGATCAGTTTAGTGGATTCGGGATAAACTGCGGTCGAGACACAAATAGACAGAAAAAAATCTCCAAATGCTAAAAATGCGTTATGTAACCTATTTTTTTGTTACAGTTGCACCAGCATTTTTAATTGTCCCGAAGGACCAGACAGTTACCCTTGGAGAAAAAGTTGAATTTACATGTACAGCTAGAGGAGTACCTACACCTATCATAACTTGGTACAGAAACACAATGGCTTTACCACCAAGTGAAAAAATTATGTTTCAAGATGGCAATAAAAAATTGACAATATCTGAAGCAACAGAAGACGACGACGGTATTTATCATTGCCGAGCTGAAAATTCAGAAGGTCTTACAGAGATATCAGCTGTTCTCAATGTTGAGGCCTATAAAGTTATTCTTCCTAAGATTTTAGTTAAGCCTGAAGACACCGACGCATTTCAAGAGACTTCCGTACAAATGCCCTGTGAATATGAAAGTGATCCACCTGCTACTGTAGAGTGGAGGAAAGATGGCACACGAGTAACTCCAAATGAAAGATTTAGAATTACTTTGATCGGTAATTTAATTATAAATAATGTCACACAAAGAGATTCAGGAAACTATGAATGTTCGGTATTCAATGAGTATGGTCGAGATACTGCATCTTTGTTCTTAACAGTAAAAAATCATGTTTTACCTGGAGATGAATATGTCAATATTGCCATAGTAGAAGCAACTAGAGATGTCGATCAAGCAATAGCTAGAACTATGGAGCAATTATTTAACAATCAAACTGGTGTTGCCAACATACACGATCTATACCGAATTACTAGATTCCCTAATGCACCAGCTAGAGAAGCGGCACGAGCAGCTGAGATTTATGAAAGGACTTTGGAAAAAGTAAGGGAGTTTATTCAATCAGGTCTAAAGGTGACATCAGTTCAACCATTTCAGTATGAAAATGTACTGTCCCCTGAACATTTGGAGGTGATAGCACGTTTATCGGGGTGTGTCGCTCATAGGGAAGCTAAAGATTGTTCTGATATGTGTTTTCACAGCAAATATCGGAGTATAGATGGCAGTTGTAACAATTTTGCACATCCTCTTTGGGGTACATCTTTATCAGGATTCCGTAGAATACTTTATCCAATTTATGAAAACGGTTTCAGCCAGCCGACAGGATGGAATAAGGATATCAAATATAACGGGTTTAAATTACCCAGTGCCCGTCTCGTATCTACGACAGTAATTACTACAACCGAAATTTCCGAAGATGTCCAAATAACCCACATGACTATGCAGTGGGGTCAGTGGTTAGATCATGATTTAGATCATCAACTGCCTTCTGTTAGTTCTCAAACATGGGATGGTGTTGACTGTAAGAAAACTTGTGATTATGCAGCACCATGTTTTCCAATTGATGTTCCTGAAAATGATCCTCGGATCAAAAATAGACGTTGTATTGACTTTGTGAGAACAAGTTCGGTTTGTGGGTCTGGCATGACTTCAGTTTTATTCGGAAAGTTGCAACCCAGAGAACAGATTAACCAGCTTACTTCTTTCATTGACGCCTCTCAAGTCTATGGGTTCGAAAAAGCAGTAGCCGAAGACTTAAGAGATTTAACAAACGATAATGGTACATTACGAGTTGGTGCTACATTTCCTGGCAAAAAACCTCTTCTTCCAACCACAGGATTAAATGGGATGGACTGTAGACGCAATTTAGAAGAGAGTAACCGCAATTGTTTCGTAGCTGGTGACATTAGAGCAAATGAACAAATCGGTTTAGCTGCAATGCACACGATTTGGGTTCGAGAACACAACAGAATAGCAATTCAGTTAAAAACACTAAATCCTTTTTGGGATGGAGACAAAGTTTATCAGGAGGCAAGAAAAATAGTTGGTGCTGAAATGCAAGTAATAACATATGTTAACTGGCTACCATTAATTCTGGGAGCGGAAGGTTATGAAAAACTGGGAAAATATAAAGAATACAATCCTCATCTTAACCCTTCAGTATCTAATGTATTTTCCACAGCTGCACTACGATTTGGTCATTCTATGATAAATCCAATTCTTCATCGTTATGACGAAAATTTTGAGCCAATACCTCAAGGACATTTATTATTACGAGATGCATTTTTCTCACCCTGGCGATTGGTAGATGAAGGAGGTGTCGATCCTTTAATTAGAGGAATGTTTACTACACCAGCCAAACTAAAAACTTCTACTCAAAATTTGAATTCCGAATTGACTGAAAAACTTTTTCACACTGCTCATGCGGTTGCTCTTGACCTTGCTGCGATTAATATTCAAAGAAGTCGTGATCATGCTATACCTCCATATACTAAATGGCGTCAATTTTGCAATATGACTGAAGTAAATGATTTTAGTGATTTGTCTAATGAAATATCGGATGAAACTGTTAGGCAGAAACTTGAAGAACTGTATGGATCTGTTCACAATATCGATGTTTGGGTTGGCGGTATATTAGAAGACCAAGTGGAAGGAGGTAAGATTGGTCCCCTATTTAGGTGTCTTTTGATAGAACAGTTCGAGCGTTTAAGAGATGGTGACCGATTTTGGTATGAACGTCCCAGTGTATTCAAACCTGAACAATTAAGAGAAATTAAAAATGCAAATTTGGCACGAGTATTATGTGATAATGGAGATAATATTGACACAACCGGTGAAAATGTATTCTTATTGCCTGAAGTTCAGGACGGTCTGATTTCTTGTGACGATCTTCCATTCATTGACTTAAGATACTGGATGGACTGTGAATCTTGTGATGACAACGAATCTTCTAATAATCGTGTACGCCGAGATACCACTTATGCTGGCCATAATTACGATCACTGGGCTGACAGCGATCAACGCATATTTGCTCTGGAAGATGCAAATAATGACTTAGAAAATACGATTCAGCAACTTCAAATGAGAATCGAACGTCTAGAAAAAAAATTAAAAAAACTGAAAAAAAATTAATCACCTTTAAGCTGAAACCTTAATTGTAAATGGCTAACAATTCGAATACGGATTTCTCTGCAACATAATCATGTACATATAGTTCATTGTGTGTTCAAGTAAGTGTAACAAAACAAAAAATATACAAAAAAATATATGTGTGAAACAGATTAAAAAAACACAAAAAAAATAAATGTTGTACCTTCTTAGATATATAACATTGTTTCAACTATATTGATTGAAGCCTATCTTATGTGGTCCAACTAATAAATACTATTTCTTGATGATATTAATATTAACTTAACTTTTATTTTAATCACTGTTATTGGTGATGTTTTGGGTGAATCCAATTCGCTTTATCTACTGTATAATTATGATTAGTTGTATCATATAGCTTGATAAAAGTTGTAGACAATTTAACGTATAATCTAATTGGAAAATATAAGACTTCTATTTAGGACTAGGGACGGAAATTACTAGTCCCTTAAGGCTATCACCATATTTCGCCTATTATTCGCCTATTATTAATGGCATATTTGTATTAAATTATAGAATAAATTATTAGGTTAAGTATCACTTGTAAATAAATGTAGCTTACCTTGATTAATATAGTTAACTTACTAATATATTGATTATTTAGCAAAAAAAAACCAATCTATTTCCATCATGTGTCCTATTCAATATCATAAAAAATCAAAATCTCACTTTCAATGATCTACTAACAGGTTCGTTTTGCAGGGTAAGAACAATTCAATGTGCCATTTCCAACTTATACTAGTCTTTGCTGTAAAGGTCTGTCCACATACTTATCCTAATGACATTCTAAGCTTTAAAGCTAATATAGTATTAAGTAGTTGTCAATAACTGTTTTGAAATTAGATAAGTATATAAGCACAACGTCTAAATGTTTAACAAAATGAAAACGTAAAAAAAAGCGTATAAATGTTCATAGTATTAAATTAAATTTAGCAAGTAGACTTTAACAAATAAACTCACATAAAACTTTGATTTTGTTACTTTTGCGTACCTTTGTATTTTTGCGTTACAACTTTTAAAAATATTCAGGGTATTCCAATAAACTGTTTATTAAAAGCTGCTTTTGTTTTAAGAAATTAATTAGAAAATGTAAGGAACAAAGTCATATCAGTATCTTTATTTATCGTACAATTTTATTCTAGTTATAGCAAATCTTACTACCTTTTTATAGTTTATATCTTTTACGTCATCAAATTGTATATTTAAAAAATCATCAACGTTTAATTAATCACATGAAAAATTAATACGACTAAAATTTACTAAACTCACCTTTAATGTCTTTAAACTATAAATTAAGGAAATGTGTGAATCACTTAACAATAGTTCTAATTTCATGAAAAATAAAACTTTTTTCTGAGATGTAAATAATCTTCCATCAAAGCTACATAAAGTAATTCCGAAGCCTGATCAAAGCCGAAAATACTGGGGACGACTTATTTTTGCTTTTATTTTGTTCGATTATATTATGTTCGATATGTCTCTTCAAATTTTTGTGATTTCTAACAGTTACCTCATAACACTTCAAATATTTTCAGTTTTTAAAATGTTTAAAGATACGAGTAAACTAAAGTAAATTAATTTAAAATTAAAAAATGTTTAATACTATCGTTCTTACTATTGTTAAGATTAGTATGTAATAATACTACTTAATTTTCAAAATTATCTGTCATGTTTGTTATTATTAAGTAAAAGTCTTATACATATGGAAAAAGAAAATCATGGTCCGTCCTTAATTAGGCGTTTCGAAATTTGAGATATAAATTTCATAAACATTTCAAACCTGTGTGTACTTTTAAAATTCGGACAATATAAAAATATAATATATAATTCTGATAAGAATGCTTTATATGTTAGAATAAATATTAAAATAAAGTAAAGTTGTATCAGAAATTATATTACCAACTTTAATGCAGGGTATAAAGAAGAAAATTGGATAATTGATTATAGACGTAAATATTATAATACGAAATTAAGCGTTAGTTTAACATCCTCGTTGGTTATACGAACAAATACGAAAAAAAGGAATTTCGCTTTATTTTACTAGTTGCCATAGATCACGTAAAATAGTTACTTTAAAGCTACGACTAGAGTGACATTGGTTTAGCGATAAATATTTCTAAACCAAACTTGTTGTCGAGTATACCATGAATGATTCAATGTCGCATGTCCACTTCTGGATTAAACAAAGGTCAATTTTCGATGTAATGTTTATAATGTTATTTGTAATTAGAAAAAAAAGTAGCATCTAGTGTTATTGTGTCTTTACTGATGGGGAGTTTTACACTGTACGTGGTAGTCGCAGAAACATTGTTTTATGTTATTTGAAAATTGTAATACTTCTGATTTTTTCACTTAAATGGTGACATGCTTTATTAAATCATAGAATTTTTATAGGAAGAAATAATGTTCTTTTAAAAGACAGAATGTAAACCTTGGGATTCCATGCTACATAAGTAAGCAACAACCGGGGTTGATATTAGGACGATTATATATGATAATTCTTCTGCAAAAACAAAATACTATCAACCAATAAAAAATAAATTCGGTTTCCAAAATGTAGAACAATTCAAGTGCAGTTTACTGCACCTAAATTGTTAGTTTTTAAAGTGCAGTATATCTTCTAAAAATCTGACTTGGAAATTAATAAACCCAAAACATACAAAAAATGCGTATTTTAACGATTTCCCCTGACCATAATCAGATACGGACGTGATGGCAATGGGTCTCATCTTAAATTAGGACCACCTCAGGGCTCAGATGTGCGCTCTTTCAAATATTAAAAAAGAATTTCAAAATCAGTTTAGAAATGACCGAGTAATCTAATAATATCGACATACATAAAAATAGGTGTCGAATATATAAGCTCCTCCTTTTTTCAAAGTCGGTTAATAATATGCTACGACTGTTAGGTATCGGCCCAAGTTGTGTTAGTAGCTAGAATTTCTCTAACTTTAGTGTAACTTCTTATCAGTAAATTTACTTGCTTACAATTTATTAAATTAAAGGGCCGCTACTTATGATTATAATATATGAAGTTAGATATCTAATTTTAATTAGATTTTGTGTTAGAGTTAGGAGGATTCAGAAACGAAAATTTCGAGACGAAATTTTGAATAGTATTGAGAACTCTAAAACCCAGACATCGCATTGTAATTATAATATATTTAAAGTAACGGAACCCAAGATGGCGTCTTGATGTTTTTTGAATTGGCGTTGACTTACTATGTATTCTGTTTATTTTTATTAGTACTAATAAAAAAAAAAACAATAATTGAACCACCAAACATAAATTATTCATGGTTCACGAAGAATTATTACTACTAGAGATTACACTCCTAACAAAGATCTGATGTCAATTCCAAATATTGCTGACACTGACCAACTATGAGGGTCGGGTTCGATTCCCGGCGGGGGCAGGCATTTGTGTAATGAACATTTAGATGTCTGAATTTCCGGAACGGGTGTTTATTAAATTTATTATGGTTTCTATTTAATTATTTATATAATAGAATCGTTGACTAACAACCCATAACACAAGCAAATAACTTGCTTACTTTGGGGTTAGATTCAATTTGTGTAACTTGTCCAGCAATATTTATTTATTAATTATTATCCTCAGAAAGAGAGATCGATCAATTAGAGTAAATCAGCAATGTATGTTAGCAGTGCAACCTCCAGTAGTAGTAATATAGCTACAGGGTCTGGTTTAAAATGAAGCGCGTCAGTATCTAGTTGTCTCGAGCCTGATCGGTAGTCTATGGTAATAACTAGGCCAGAGGACGTAAGATTACGACGCATTTGTTAATGGCGAAGTTCAATAATTAATTACTGATGTTAATAAAACCCTACAATCAGTATTCAGAACAAGCTGCAATTAAATCTTGATTAAATTACCCAGGCGAATCTGTTGAAGGAATCTTTAAAATAAGTTTTGTATTAAAAAGAGTTGCTTTCCTATCCGGGTTTGAGTAACTTCTATCTAGACATGTTCATATTGTTATTTTCTTTTTATTATATTCCCTATTAGTAACGTTTTTATATCGGAGGTCGATTAAATTGGTGCGGAAAAATAGATGGGTGCTAATTATCATAGGATGGATTTTTGACGGGGTTTACACTTAAATTAGGGTAGTTACAACAAATCTCATTTGAATCTTTCATACAGAGTGTAGTAACGGAAATTGAATGGGAATTCTTCAGATATTTAAACGACTCCACTCATATACATTTTCAATAAACTTAAAATCTAAACAATATTCAATACGAAAATAAAAATGCGTTTCAAAGAAACTATACATACTGACTGTACTAAAGTATATGTAGATTCAATACAGTGAAATTACTTTCAAATATTAATTTGTATCATTCAAATACTCAATAAATATTACTAATAACTAACAATCTTTATAAATAATAATGGAAAGATATAACAAATTCAAAACACTTCAAACAGGTCAGAATAAAAGGACCAAAGTACACTTCAACAATTTAGTTATCTTAAGCATAGGTCGTAATTTTAAATCGTAGAAATTAAATGTTTTATTGTCAATTGGTGTAATGTAATCGTGTATGAATGTTGTGCTATGGATTAGGTACTTAATATGTCAATCCTTCGTATTTAATATTTAATGAATAATGATGCAGCGAATAGTCACGTGAATTTTATGGACATTTAATTTCATATGGATTCACTTTTTTAAATAAGGTATTTCACTTTTTTAATTATATTTATTAAAAATTGTAACCTATGAACTTTCCAATTTTTCAGCTTTTTCAATTCCAAAAATTTCAGCTGAATCAGAAAAAATATCCTAAATGTAGGTAGGATTTTTTTCTGATTCTGACCTACCATATATTTCGAATTAGCTAACAATATTTCAACTAGGGGCTCAGAATACGTAAAAATAATAAAAATCTGAAACGAAAAATATGAAAAATCATTATCACTCAAAAGCGTGGCTTCGATGAACGCTAACAGCTGATCCATAGATAGCGCGCGCCGGTCATTGAACTTGAACACGGAAATGTAGAGTACTAAAAGTAACATAATTTATTTACTTATTGTTTGATTGTTTTTCTTTTTTTTTTACTATTTCAGTTAATTATTCGAAATATTCAGGTAACATTTCAAACACCAATTTGTTAAGACACTATATCTCATCTATACAAAAGTAGCCAATTATTCGTTGCATCGAGCATTTATCATTAAAACCAAATATATCATAAATCTATATCTATTTATCTCTAATAGGTAATAAGTGTCTATATATTATCTGTAGTATTTCTAAGATACAGGTGATAATAATTATTACCATTTTTTTAAAAACATCATTTTAAAATAAAATTGTCTGCATTTAAATGATAATATTTGTAAGAATTTGTACAGAATAAAAAAAATACTCTTTAGTACATAGTTACCAAACAATTACTAGTTTTCTGCAGAACCATATGGGCCTAAATCGCATAGGATATACGGAGCACTGAGCATCACTTTCCGATAGCAGAACATAGCGTAATCGCATTTATGCCTCGTAGGTCGAGTGACTTGCGTACACGCCTAACTACACTGACCGACCGCGAGGCTCGGGTTCGATTCCCGACGGGGGCAGGCATTTGTGTGATGAACATTGAGATGCCTGCATTTCCGGGTCTTGGTGTTAATAAAATTTATTCTGGTATCTATTAAAGTATACATAGAAATACTTATAAAATTGTTGACACATAACACAAGCATATAATTTGCTTACTTTTGGGTTAGATTCAGTTTGTGTAACTTGTCCAGGGATATATTTTATATACGATGGAAATATTTTTTAAGTGGAATTTACTTGGTTGTAATAATTTACGTAGGTACGAGCGTTGCCACGTTTACCACCATAACATACAGAGGACCTTCTAGATTCTTAAACTATACAATTTTTATTAAATTTTGCCTCGTTGGTCGAGAGGTTTGCGAACATGCCTAACACCACCGACCAACCGCGAGGCTCGGGTTCGATTCCCGACCAGAGTAGACATTTGTAAATGAACGTTTAGTACGTATATTCCCGAGTCTGGCTGCTTATTAAATGTATGTATCTATACAAGTATTTCTATGTATTAATATCGTTGACTAATAACCATAACACAAGCATATAAGTTGCTTAGGTACTTTGGAGGTTTTTTTATTCGTATTTATCTGCTCATCTAATAAGTTTAACTTAAATCCTTATTTCCTCTATTCTTGAAAGGTTCTCAATGTCGGTAGTTCAGTACCTATTTGCTCGATGATCAATTTGGCCGGCGTCAATTTTTTTTTTAATTTTCTTAGAGCTGATTTCACCAATCGTGTTGAAAACCGTGTTTAACAAAACTAAATGCAGTGTTAACGAGTTCAGTTATTGGTTGTGATCCCGATAAACAAATGCAAGTACTCTTTTAAAATTAACAAAATTTAATTCCCATACCATTAGAATCAACGTCACACATAAAATGGTTTAATATTAATATAATCATAACCAACATTTCTTTGACAGTAAAATTGACATAACTGACACTTTTGACAACTGACTAAACACGTTTTTACATTGATCGCGTTTAAATTTGACGGTGGAATCCAGCCTTTGTCATTAATTGAACCCGCAGGAATTGCTTTATAATAATACATATTGTTAGGTATTCCGCTGATCCGCGATTGGAAGTAACGACCTCGGTCAGCTTCCGGTGTTGGAGTCTTTGTTTTGACGTTCCGAGAATTTTCAGTTTCCTGTCAATTTTCTATGAGAAGTGCAGCAAATACAAACTAGGTAGTAAAATAATTATTTAATTCCTACCTCTTGTTACTGTTCTCGTTAGATTTATATAAAAATGTTTCCTTTTTATATAATAGCGAAATAAACTTTATAACTTAAACGAAGTAAAACTGCACAAAACAGACATTTATTTCAATAGAGAAATCATCATTGCATATATATTTTCCTGGTTTCCCTGGAATTCCATCATCAAATTCACACTTGGTGCTAATGGCCGAAAGTACGCTCTTACCTCGAAAGTATGTAAAATCAAATAACATACGTAAAAAATATAGAAGTCGATAATATAGAAGTCGATAATGTAGAAGTTGATAATATATAGGTCGATAATACAGAAGTCGATAATATAGAAGTCGATAATATAATATCCTCTTTTTTATTTTTTTAAGTACTTGTTCATCGCATCAATCGTGAACGGATGCAACAATCGCTTGAATCCTTTTTTGTTGTGTTATTTATTATTAGGGAAAGGTTCATAAGATAGAAAAAAAACACAAGTTTATTTTAATTCAATATTCATAATTAAGATGGAACAACTTATGTGGGTATATGTCTGTATGTATGGTTATCGATATAAATATCATTTTGCAGATCAGTTTATTTTTCTTGATAAATATTTCATAGAATGCAGACAAATTCTGTGTAATAATTACTATCCTACGTTTAAGTTCTAACAATTACATTAAATATAAATCATTCTATTTAATGCTAATTATCATTTGTTTTCATAGGTTTACATTGAACTAGTCATCATAATTATTTTGTATTTAAAGTAATAGTTATCTTATTAATAAACTCAGAGTATATATTATTGTTTTAAATATTGTATCAATCTAATATTCATATATAATACAAATGTTTTAAATTTAACTTCAGTCTGGCAATATAAGAAAAAGTGACGTCATCGTTTCCGATCACTTTGAAAACCAACTAACAAGGGAACGATGACGCCACATTTATCTCATCTCGGACTCGAAGCATGTGCATATTCTAGGAAATGGAATTTTATCCACTTTAAATTACTCGGAATTAGTTAAGTTTACTTCAATTAGTTCGAATCCGTTTTTAATGACATAATTTGATAAAACCAATTTATGTAATAATTATACATATAACCAACATTGTAATATTGCGATTGGCAATCAACTGGATGGATGCCACTCTGCCTGGCAGCTCATCAGTGGCGAGCATTTATCAAAAGCGCCATTTAAAACAAGATCCCTGGTGCTAACGTGCCTGGGAGCAACTTATCCACCATCTATACCTATTTCTGCCAACATAATGAAAGTATTTGTATCACACCCATATCCCTGCTGACTACACAACCAACAACTACCAGGGCACCCACGACTAGCCGACGACACTAAGTACCTTTTTTTGTTTCTGACTACCATAATATAAGGCAAGGATTTCTATTGAACTATGGTGTAGTCAGAAATATTCACATTTAGTACAAAAACTGCCGAGATTACCAATTTAAACGACTGATATTATTGAGCTTAATGTAATCGTCCTAAAAAAGTATTGGAAGATCCGTTAGGTACACACCTTAAAATCATGTTTTACAGTAGGCATAGCATAGACTGTAGGCAAAAGCATAGGCAAAGGCATAGCATTAATAATTATCATAAGTGAAAATGTCTAAATATACTCTGAGTTTATTATAGTTCCTATCCTTTTTATTAATGAACATGAAGTAACGTAAGAGTAACATTGATAATATAGTTCGTATCACAGTGTGATAGGTGCTTTAATACAAAGTTGATCCTTGGAGTGAATTATTTCTTGTTTATTAATAATATAGAAAATGCATATCTACAGTATGTTCTCAATGTGAACGATATCTCTTCTAAACTATACTTATTCTATTATTACAAGAGCTAGTCCATTGGCCGTATTTGGGGGAAAATGAAAAGTTGCATCTTCTTAATTTTTAACAAGAACAATAGTCATACAATTTGCAAAAAGAACTTCAAATTTTTGATTAAGTACTTAAAAACAGTTTTTAACCGGGTCCGCTGAGTAGAATAGACTATCTGCCTCTCTGCCAGGCAGTAAGAGGCGAGGGCAGGTTAAATTATAGATCGTAACCAACAAGACCACTGGTATTAAGTACTGTGTCTGTCTGGAGTGGAGTGTGTGTCCGGAGGTAAGGTAGCCGGTAGACTTGCATAACAGGCCTATATTGGAATAGAGAAAGACTGACTCTACAATTTTTTGCGTGTTGATCCGGGCTCTTTTGCAGAATAGACTATCTGCCTTCCTGCCAGGCAGCTCGTAAAAGGCCAGCATAGGCTTACCGTCACTAGCACCGTGACATCTGACTAGGTGGTAGAGTTTCGCAGCGACTCATCCGGATTGGTACCACCGCCTTACCTATTCCTGCCACCATAACGTCATGACGTGTTCCGGTTTGGAGGATAAGGTAGGTAAACTTAGTTTTGATCGAGGCCTAAGATCTCGGTCTCAGGTTGGCAACGCACCATTACCACCTTTGGTTTCTCTAAGCGGCGTGAATTTCTTACCATCAGGAAATTCGTCTGCTTGTTTGCGTTTCAATTTCATAGAAAAAAATAAAAAAAAAACGTTGATTATCCAAAAGTTTCGACCAAAAATGGAAATCTGGAAAAATTAGAAAATTAAATGTCTACCCAGCGACGAAGCCACCCGTAACGTGTAATACCTGAATTTATTAACATACTGTTGAAGAGATATCGTTTTGAATATTCCTTATGTGTTATGTATATATTAATTTATTTTAAGTAAGGCCAGATTCGACTAAAGTCGATATCAAATAAAAATACCATAACAATAACAAGTCAACATAATACATATTGGCAAACAAATTGAATCCGAAATAAACATTGTAACGCTTTTTCAACAATAACAACGCAATTTTATTTCGTTATTATGCAAACATGTCATAAAATAATATTATCAGGGTTTGTTTTTCCTCTGAGTTTTGGTTTTGGCAATTTCATGCAATTGCATCATTGTTCAAGGTCAGCTCTTCTAGCGGAAGGTTAAACAACTAAAGACCTAACTAGTCAAATGTGGGCAATCCTGAAGAGAAGTGAATATCTTTGCAAGTGCAAAAACTCACAATCTGACAGCGAAGGAAACAATTGCGTTTGGATTAACTACGAGTCTATATTTTATGTTACTTTACTTTTGTACTTTTTTTACATTTTCTGTTTAAACAAAGCCATTTTTTTCAACACGGTAATTTCTGAAACCACTCAAGTTTTAAATATTCTAGTACTTATCTCATAGCAAGATTCAATAATCTTATTAGACATCTGAAGTACTTATTCACTTACTTTATACTAATTATTTACTTAATATTAACTATTTACGTAATACTACTTTTTACTAAAGAACATGATTAATTGTAGACTACACTTTTTCTGTCTGATTAATAAACAAAGACTAAGGTGAGAGTAAAGTTGATATGTATGTACCATAGTGTAATCAAGATTTTAACAACAGGTTGAACTTTGGAGTACCTACTTAAGTCTATGTTTACTTATAAGAAGATTTAAGACTTGGTTTTTTTAGAAATAAACTCGTTTAACACTAACAACTAATTTGAAGTTATAAGAAATGAAGATGCTGTCAACAGACGAAAAATATGGATTTTTCGTTTTTTTACAGCATCTACAGGGTTTTGTGTAAAGTTGATGATGATGTAATTGGATGACAATGTAATGTGCCAAAAATGTTCTTTTATGTTCCAATAATTATTTCAGTAAATAACGTGGTTTGGTCGAATCTAGCCTAATTACTTAATATTTGGTACTTGGTATTTATGCTACAGATAATATTTGAGGTTTAAAAATAAAAACAAAAATATAACTTGGGTTGTTTTATTCATAAATCTTTAGTTGTGTATACCTATAGATGATCTAAAATCCGAAACTAAGTCGAAGTGCATTGATCTGATAATAGGATCAAAAAAATTTTTATAACAAATGTAGAACTTGTTTTTGAATATATATAATGGTTTGCCTAAAGACCTCCTGGACAGAGAATTGTCTTTAATTTTTTTATATATTTTTTCATCAAATTAAAAGAAAATAATAATAGGTAGTACCTACGAACATTTTGCAAGACGACCACGTCTTATAATTCGATGAAGCCGGCTGCACGCACCAAAAACATGACTCATGCGGCTTTACCTCGCTCTGAAACGTTCCGTTTATAGCTTGAAGTAAGAGCGCGGACGACAATGTGGCACAATCGGCCTCCGTTCCTATGACGTTGTCACGTTCAACCACGTTCAACTAATGTCAGTAAACCGACTTTACAGACAACCGCTTTTTTTCTGACCTAAAGTCTATGAAGTATAAAATGTGCCGAAGTTGGGCTGCCTGTTATTTACCGTGGTTACTAAGTAACAACTAAAAGTATGTCGACGCCAGTTAGTTTCACTTGATTGGATGAAATATATATATTAACTAGCTGCTTATTCCGGCTTCGCTCGGATGTTAATTTTTTTGGAAGCTATCCTATCTTTCAAGTTCGATCAAACTGCACACGATGTGCAAATTTGATTCAAATCGGTTACGTAGTTTAGGAGTCCATCGCAGACAAATAACATGACACGTAATTTATATATGTATGTTAAGATATTTGATTTTATAGCGAACACGGTGATTATTGGTT
The DNA here is from genome assembly GCA_002245475.1 of Calephelis virginiensis. Lineage (NCBI taxonomy): Eukaryota > Metazoa > Arthropoda > Insecta > Lepidoptera > Riodinidae > Calephelis > Calephelis virginiensis. The sequence goes on along the minus strand of NJDC01006681.1, from coordinate 9,344 downwards.
GTCGATAAATATTTTTTTAAATAATTAAGAATATTCTATCCTAGATTTTTTAATGTAACCTATTTTAAGGTGATTCCTAATATATTAGATATATTATCAGCTCAATGTAGGTTGATGTAGGTTCGGATCTTCTACTAAGAGGCTTTCTTATGGCCTAACAACAGTGAATACACGAGACATTTATCATTTTATAAAAGCAAGAGGTTTGTTGGTGCTTATTTCCAACAAAAGTAAAAGCTATGGAGCTACAATGAAGTAATAGCTATGGAGCTACAATGAAGTTTTGATAGTCTTAACTTTTTATTTAGGAACAGTTAACAACATAGCTTTCCTGATGGTAAGAGATTACAGTGACTATAGGTACTATAGAAGACCAGCGTTCAAGATTTACGTAACGCACTTTTTGAAGATTTTTGACCCTCTCTCCCGTGTAACGCAAATAAACGTAACGTAACCAGTTTTTTCCCAGCGCCCATTTTTTCCTAAATCTTACAATTAAGTTGTGCAAAATCTCTAAAATTCCTTAAAGGACATTTTAAATTCCTACTTTAAATACAAAAACGATGTTGTATAAAGCGTTGTTAGAACCCCCGTAACACATCATAACGTTTTAAAAGACCCCACTCCCAAAATGCGTAACGCAATACTTGAACGCCCCCATAGGCCTAAAGTCCCGGTTACCCTACCCTCCCTAGTGTCTTCATTGCAATAAGAATTAATAATCCTTAATCCACCTTAATAACTATTGCCCCCTTCATAATATTAAGATCTCCTCATACGAGCCGTCGCTAGGGAAGGCAGATGGTCTATTCTTTATATTTGGCTAAAGTAAAAGCCACCTCCATCCAGAACAATAAAACTGACTGTAGGCGTGTATCTGACAAAAAATTGTATATACAAAATGTGAGTTATCTTTCGTCAAAAGCGTAAAAAGCGTAATTGTATATTATAAACTAGCTGTTCCTGCGGACTTCGTTCCCCCCTTTCAGTTTGTATGGGAAAAATTACAATGTTGTCTTTCCTTGTTTCCTTGCAGTTTTTCCCTTTTTCTTATGTTTCAAACCTTTCCTGGGCTCGAATTCGGTTCTGCCGATCTCGAGTTTTAGCGAGACTAACGAACAGGAATCGATTTTAATATACGAGTATTTTTCGTATACACTAGCTGACCCAGAAAACTTCGTATCTCTTGACATTAATATTTCGACAGTAGCACAGTCTGTCGGATCCAATGTGAAACATTCCAAAATCAACAACTACTTATTATTAAAAAAACATTTTCCAGGAGACCAAATTGTGAATCTAAACCATTCTCGAATTCCCTTTAACACACACAAAAACTTTCATCAACATCGGTCCAGTCGTCTAGAAGGAGTTCGGTGACAAACACAGGAACACAATATATATCTATATATCCATCTGGATAAGACAATTTAATAACTGTACCTACTTGACTTGTAAGATTCAACTTTCAAATATGTAATATAATTCAAACCCTTGAAATCTATTTATCAAACCTTCAATTGCGGACATATTTACAGCATTTCTCGTTACAGCATTTCCTGAATTTCAGTATTTTTTTATATGAAGATATATAATATAGTCTGGGTAGAGTTTGCCAGCGGGGCCCTAGCCTATGCAGGATCACGGTAATGTTATGTACTGTAGTGTAACTCGGCTCTGTTTTTTAAATAAATACCTACAGCCGAGCGGTGTGTCAACATGCGATAGGGCTGCGCGCTTTCAGTGTTGTAACCACGTTTGCATATAAGACTTTTGTGATCTTAAGTATTGTATTTTTTTTAAAACATAAAAAAATCGTTTAATGCTTAGTAAATCATACTAACATTATAAATGTGAAAGTTTGTATGTGTCACGCAAAAACTGCTGAACCGATTTTCATGACATTTGGTACACACAGAGGGTAACATGGATCAACACATAGGATAGTTTTTACCCCGAAAGATGTCTTTGTGGGATCATAACCTACGCGGACAATACAACAGTGAACCAAACTTCATGAAAATCCTTCCTAAACAGCTTAAGTACTAAATCTCAAAACCAGCACAATGTAATCTGTAATTATTATTGTTCTTTGCCATATTAAGTAAAAAAAATACAAATTAAAACAAAACACACCTCTTTGTTTGATGTGCTTAACTGCAAAAAATAATGAAAAATAATTGAATAACTTTTCAACTTTGGTCAGTTATAACTAGGTGTTAAAGAGGTGCAGCTCGCTGGGATGGTACCACTGTTTTGTCTATTCCTGCGGCCAGGAGCCAGAGCTTGCTATTATCGTATGCCATGATGAAGCTTATAGACAAGTAATACACTTTCAAGATCCAAACAAAACTGGGAAGAAAATGGGAATGTTTCCCATTATTAGAAAATATATATAAAATATCATTAGAAAATAAAAAAAAAACGCTTTTACCTTGACCGGTCGTCACTGTGACGCAACCGCACATTATGTGTACCACGTAAGTACGAAGTGTATACCAGACTCGACAGGTGTAGGTAGGTGTAAACGCGTTTCGCCCGTTTGTATGAATATAGAATACTGTATTTTGCATAACCGTGGCGGGACTCCACGGACTTGCCTTGCCAGTCTTATCATACTCTAGGTAGTATTAGGGTGACTCATAGTTCTTTCAATCTAACTGTTAATAATTATCTGTACGATAAATTTATTTATTTATTTAACACTTTATTGCTCACAAAAACTAAAATACACAAAATACACGAGAAGTTAAAAATGCACAAAACGCGAGCTTATCTCTAACTAAAGAAATTTCTTCCAGCCAACCCAAAAAACAATTAAGCTGTGAAAATAAAATGGAAGGCATCGTGTACAAAACAATTAACTATAGCTATACTTAGAACGAATAAATAAAAATATAATAATAAAGTGTGTAAAAAAAAACCGGTACAATTATAATTATTAAAATATCTTAGTAGGATAACATATGAGTATGTTATTGTGTCAACGATAAGTAATGTTCCTTTAATCTTTTCTAAAAAGTAGGTAAAGAAGGGCTGTCACGAATCACGGTGGGAAGGGAATTCCACAATTTGATTGATTGGAAAGTAAAAGATTTAGAATAATAACTAGAGTGCGAAAATTTAGTACATACAATTAGAGAGGTCATCTCATTATTTCACGTTAGTCAAGCCTCGTTGGTCGGTGATTAGCGTACACGCCTAACTACATCGACCAACCGTGACG
>NJDC01006676.1:136688-146735 GCA_002245475.1 Calephelis virginiensis | reverse complement strand
GCAGCTTGTTAACTGCCAGATGAAATACAAGATGCTTTAAACCCATTAATTATTCAGTTGAATCTGCAAAAACTAAAGCACCATTTTGCAAAATACTCGTAATGTTAGATCATTTGTATGTTCGTAACGCATGTTACAAACATTTTAATATTCGAACATTATAGCTGATGTAAACTGTCTTCAATTTTAACATTTTGTTAAGTATTCTATAAATTTTAAAGAAAGAAAAAATTTCGCCCCAGACAGGATTTGAACCTGTAACCTTTCGTCTCAAGCCGACGAATGCTCTAACCAATTGAGCTACTGAGGATTCAAGTCCCGTGGCGAAATTTTTAATTCCTTTCTAACCCGTTAACGTTAAGTATGTTTTGTTAAGTATGTTAAAACATATTTGACTTTTTGTTCCTCCCATACAAAACGCCAATTTCATAAAGGACCTAATATTATGTCTTGTTAGTAAATAAATAAACTGAATGATTATCTAAATACAACATAATAAACAACTTTTGTATCACACGTAGCATATGTTTCATTTTGTTCATCCTCTAAAAAGTACTGAGGTCACACACACAAACTAATTATGAATCTCCACCTTTATTAACCGGCTTTAACAAAAGAAAGGGTTCTTATATTCGACGCCTGTATTTTTTATATGGTAAACCGATTTAAAAAGTTTTTTTTTTCAAAACAGCATATTTTTGAAATTGAAAGTTTACCGAATCTGAAGATGGAATCTCAATTTATTTGTATTCTTAATTTGATTCTACTTAATTAGACGATATGATATTGAAGGCGCACTCTTTACTAGCAGTTTGAGAGTTGCTGCATTTACATTAGTAGAAATTATATGAAAACAACGTAGATTTTGTATAGATTTGACAATTGAATAAAAAAGGTGTATGTGTGCGATTCACATACAATAGAAGTTAAACTTCAGTAAATCGACAAAAAAATGAGATAAATATATATAATCCTACACATTTTTGTATTTATGTCTCTTACCTGTCGTTTTTTTCGTTGCATCAGGTTTGAAATCACAACGATTCTAAAGAAGTTTCACTTCAATAAAAAAAAACTCCGATTAGGACTGACTTTCGTCCATGCTATCTGGCAGCTCTTAAAAGGCGAGCAAGGGTTTACGGGTAATTACCAACAACACTACTGATAGTAGAGTTACAGTAACTTGCCCGGGTAAGGATCCGCAGCCGCCGTAATGACAGTGTCATGTTCCGGTCTGGAAAGCAGCGTAGCCGGTAGACTTGCACATTGTTATCATCAGGAAGTCAGCGTGCTTTTTCGCCCTCTTTTTTACGTAAAAAAATTTGGTTTTTTAAACTTATACAGGTGATCCCAAACCGTCTGAGTCCTTTGCTACCTCGACACAGTCACGATATTAGAGACAAACGGGAAATCACAACAAATCAGGGATTGAAACGTGGCCACGACCATCGAAAATATTTTTTTAGATGCGAACCTATGAGCGTATCACACACCAAATGTTAATAATTCCTAACTACATTAAACCTTTAAACGTTTTATTGTATCAAAATAGCAGTTTAAAAACCGTTACTCAATTTGGTCTGGGAGATTTTCTAGTTGTAGTTTTCATTTTCATTTGTATAGAAAAAACGGAACGAGTTTGCCGAGCGAAAATCCCACAGTTTTGCTAATATTAATTATGTATAACGGATTTCTGGTAAAATGATTTTTAGCGTTAGTTTAAGAAATATTTGCATACTGCTCATCTATATATGTATAATAAAATCGTAGAAGAGCAAGTTCTGAATTCAAAAACAATGTGATATGATAATCTGTCTGTTTGTAAATTTGTTTTAATCATCTAAAACCTACTGAACAGATTTCGATGCATTTTGGTATGGTTACAGTTTATAGTACCAGAAGTTAGTAAATATAAATATTGTCTTTGTCTTTGATATCACCTAGCAACTTAGGTATTTAATATTTTTCAACCGACTTTGCTAAAGATGAAGTTCTCTTAAGTTTTATTCAATTACACATAATCTGCTAAAATAATGTTATTTAATTTTGTTGTAGCTGTAGTCAACAGGTACCATAGGGCAACGTATCACAAAAACTGTATTGTACATTTATTTCTTTCATCGCGCGAACGAAACCGCTGACAACCTCTACTGTGAGCAAAATAGATTATAGATTTTACTAACAGATATCTAGAATAATTAATCGTTATAGACGAATAATATTATATCGGACATTTTGGATTTTGTGAACGAATTTAAATGGCATCTTAATGGAAAACAAGAGAGTCAAACAAGCGCACGATTTCCTGATACCGGTACCTAATCACCGAGTCATCTTTAGACACTAAAGATATATTATTTATTCTGTACCTACTGATTAAGAAGAAGATTTTATTGTTAATATATGTATGATGATAGTTTGCAAAATTACTAAGTATGTACATCGATTTGAATTATTACATTTATTAAATTTTTACACTTTTTTTCATTAATACAATTGATTACTTCCATTTTAATTCTTTACATTATTTTATTTCTTGAATATTAAGATTTTTTGGGTATTAATAATTAAATATAAATCAAAAATTGTGTTTAAGTATTATGGTGCGACAAAGCAATGCGACAAACCACAAACATGTTTGTCATTCGACCTTCGTAGAGTGCAGTCGAATTCTTCTCATGATGCTTCGGTTGCCAAGCAAAACGTATGTTGAGTTTTTAGTAGTGTGTGTATTGTTGATACTAATAAAACAGTTTAGTGTTGTACTTGTGTGTGTGTGTATGTCCAGCTCCACAAACGCGGAGCTGGATATAGGTTTCTGGCTTCCAGGAAGTCCAATTCCTTTATAACGCACTGTCTTTCCTATTTTGTCGCATCATAATACGTATACATTTTTTGGCGGAAAATTGCAAAATTAAATAATTTTATTTCGATTTAAGTATGGATTTCCGCGGAGTAACGCCTTCTATCAATTAAAACAAACTGCAAACTTGAATAGTAAATAAAGTAACTGTAATAGATAACAAATACATGTTTAGATGAGTAAGAAACGCTTTGCCACATAAAGGCTTCCTCCAAAGATTGCAATCTGTCTCAGTTTTAAGTTATGGTTTGCCAATTTAAACTTATTTTTACATTATATTCCTATTTGTATATGTGCTTCATTTACGTGCTTAACTGTAGGCTATAACAACTACTAAAAAAACATAATATCTCCACCCTTGTGAAGCTGAACATTAAATAGGCCACAAATTAGGGTTGTCAACTCTCAAAAGATACAACTACTTGGTATACAGCATAGCTTTTCATTAAGTTTTATATGTATTATATTACCATTATAATTTCTTAGGTTTAAGTCAAAACTTTGGTTAAAATAAAGACAGCACGACTTCGGTTGTCATATGAAGATGATAAAGGTCTTTGGCGCTGTGAAGAAAACGTACCTGGATCATCCCGCTTGATAGCGTCTGCGAGGCGACAATGATGAAGTCACCAAGGACCTTTGTGTTTTCTACAGACCATTCCTACATGTACCTAATCTTAATTGAGTGCGAAATAGTAATGCGACGAGTGCAGTCAGTCAGACTAATCCTTAATAACGGCTCACTCGGATTGATACCACAAATCATTTTTTTTCTGACCTCAACGTTCGCTACTCTGATATCGCGCTTTGGAAAACAGGACAAGCTGACAAATTTAGTGTTAGGTGTAGGGTTCCCAACCTTCCCAGAATACCCGGTATGGTAATAATGGTTAATCTCCCTAGCTCCCGGACGTTTGTAATAGTTCCGGTTTTTCTGAAATGAAACCTAAAAATGGACAAAATCAAAGGACAATGGCAGATCTCCACAGTGACAATTGTCTGGATTCAAATTGAAGCGTCCAGTAAAAGAAAAATGTGTCTAAATTTCGGTAATAGTACCTGAGTCTACAAGCTAGTTTATTTTCATTCGGGAAAGCCGAAATTCATAGCCTAAATGTTTTGATTTTTAGGCTATGAATGAACAGTCATGTTCTATGTCATTATCACATGACTTATTAATATGTTAGATTAACATTAAATCAAACATATCATGAATGAACAACAAATAAAATGAAGTAAACACAATTTTACTCTTTTTTTACTATTATGAAGTTTGATTTCAAATCTGGTTTGCATGTTGATTTCCACATTTAATTAATTATAGGCAGTATATAATATTACGCTATACTACTTGGCGGTATGAATAATATGCCGCGGTGCAAAGTTTTCAGTAATTTTAATCTAAAGTTCAGAATAAGCACAATATCACGCAAAAGTATTCTGTAGCACAGATTAATGTAAATGTGTTCTGTAGCATTTAACCACAGAACAACATCTAACTGTCAAACTGTCACTGTCAAAAACGATAGTAGAGCTATTACATTAGACTCGATTAAACGTAAAATCGATTAAACATTAAACCGATTTGATGATCCGATATACCATTTATATTGGATTTTAATGTTGTAATACTTCAATTAGCTTATTGATATCGATGCTAAACATAAAATATTTAGTTCAATTAAGCGTATTTTAAAACCACAACCAACACCAGATCTTAAATTGTATCGATTATTTATTTCATAATCGATTAATACTATTAGTATTTGTAAGTATCACACCACTGTTGAAGTTTAATGTACCTACTTCGAAATCAGTTGATATGCTTTTTATATCATAAATAAACTCCGACTTTTAAGAAAAAAGTTGAAGACATGAAAATTCGTTAAAAAATAATTTGACTTGTTTTGTTTTAGTGAAATCTATGGACGCTAACATAAACCCAGACAATATTCTGCCATTATCCTTTGCTACATTCAATCTGCACCTTGCACTCCACTCTTCTCTATCCGACATCGTCCTCTTCGTTCGCGTTTTAGTACGCTCCCGACAATAGTATTGATGTTTTTTTTTATTTTTTTTATGATACTGGAAGGCAAAGAAGCAGATGGATTTCCTGATGGTAAGAAATTCACGCCGCCTATAGACACCAAAGGTAGTAATGGTGCGTTGCCAACCTGAGGCCAGGATGTTATGCCTCGAGCAAAAGCAAGTTTACCGGCTACTTAACCTCCGAACCGCAACACGTAATGACGTTTTGGCGGCAGGAATAGGTGAGGGGGTGGTACCAATCCGGGTTAACAAAAAAATTTGTAAATATCTAAGTTTTTTTCATTTACCATGCCTGCATGCTCAGTTGAATCGGTCACGTGGAAAGAATGATAGATGACAGATTGGCAAAAGAGATCTACAATGCGAATGCGGATGGATTTAAGCACCCGGAGAGACTTAGGTTGGCATTCCATGATCAAATCACTATATAATCCGAGGGTGGTGTCAAGAGTCTCTGAAACAAGCTTGTTTGTATGAAAAGAGTACTGAATGTGGAGGAGCCATGCATGTCTGCAATGGTCGTGAGATCTGGCATTTGATCAGCCTACCCCGTAAGGTACTCGACATGAACAGTTTCTTTTTTTGAAACTTTACTCCTGCGTCCTATTTGATAAATCATCCCCAAATTGGTTCTTTTGAGAGTTGACAACCCTAATTAGTGGCCTATTTAAGATCAAAGAGATATAATTACAAATCATATTTTTTACTTATTTTATATAAGATATCAGCCAGTAAGCAAATGACTTTTCTGATGGTAAGAGACAAGGTTGGCCCACTGACACCATAGATGTAACTGGTGCATTACTGTTTTGTGACCGGGATATCAGGCCTATTTTGCAACCTATCTACCCCACTACCCTTCCCCCCGGATAGGAGGTTTGATTTATAAATAAAGTGTTAAGTCTGAACTTGTTTGGACACTTTCTGAAGATCGACACTCGATTGGAAGTACCTGCAAGTACGACAGCGTTTCATAGAAAAAGCTGTCAGGCAATGTTAATTAAAAATTGTAACAAAATTCCAAAATCTATTCGAGAATTATAGACAATATTTATTAGATGTCTAAAAGTAAAAGCGTATTATAACATTCAAGAATATTTTTCAGACAAAAGGTTTTTTAGAGTTTCTGTTCTTTTTTAAAGTTTCTGGTTTGAAAAAAGATGCACTCTGATTACCCATAGTTTATTAGATACCTTTTTTTAAACAATTTTAATAATTCGTGTCGTGACTTTATTTCATGAATTGGACGTAGTTAAGCAGAAAGGACCCAATCTACATCTAAATAGTTTTGAGATAATTGATTTTAAATTTTATATATTTATAATAATACGTACTGGCCATATATGAGGGTTGGTATCTAATGATTATCCAAATGCCATAGCTTTGTTTATCTATGAAATCTTTTAGTGAACGAAAGTATTATAATCTTTACGACCTCTTTAGTATGTTTCTCTCAATTTTGGTGTTCATGTGGGTTGGCTCCTTTCTGCTTAACTACGTCCAATTTACTAACTGACATTAATATTGACATCAGTATTGTAAAATCCCCGTGTTGGTCCTGGCTCCTTTGCAGAATAGACTAGCCTTTTTTGATTTGATTCCTGCCAGGCAGATCGTAAAAGGCAAACATATGCTTAATGTCACTAACACCGTGACATCCTACTAGGTGATCGAGTTTCGCAGCGACTCGCCCGGATTGGTACTACCGCCTTAACTATTCCTGCCGCCATAACGTCCAAAGCTTGCCGTTGACGTGTTCCGGTTGGGAGGGTAAGGTAGCCGGTAAACTTACTTTTGCTCGAGGTCTAAAGGTTCTCCAGCTCAGATTGGCGATGCACCATTACCACCTTCGGTACTTGTGTCCCTTCCATTATAATAAAAAAATATAATTAAGCATAATTATTTAACACAAATTTTTACAATTTGTTTCTTTAAATTTATTAATTAAATTAATTACTTTATAACCATAACAACAATAACGCCGTTATTTATTTTAACATAAATTTAGGTTTAAGAATTAACTTGTAGATTTTTAATTGTATCTTGAAAAAAATTTATTATTGCACTTTTAGTTTTGATTATAGTTTCAATTTCATTTGGTTTATAATGTGTATGACTATTAATAATCGCATAACATAAGAATAATTTGTATGCTAATTAATTGGTATAGTAGGAGCACTATAAATAATTATTGTAAGACCTCAGATCAGGTATAAACCAAATCAAAATAAAAATCTAAATCACATAAATGTAACATTTTTAATTATTTATACGGGATACTCACGATCTCTTTTTATTTTATTTGTCCCGTCGTGACCACGGCCTATGCAACTAGGCCGAAATATCGACAAATAAAATAAAAAGAGATCGTGAGTATCCCGTATAAATAATTAAAAATGTTATTAATTCGCGACGATTTAAGTTTAAAATCCACATAAATGTATTTAAGACCAAGCATAGAATAAGTAGAAATATTGCAAGTTTTATTAGTAAGAGGCTTAAGTCTCAAATCTTATGATTTGTCGAGAAACGTGAAAAATATTAATTGGCTTCTAAACTAAAAACTTATGTCCAAGAAATATGATAGCTAATGAATTAACCAACACACACAAAGAATTTTTAGCATCGCTTATAAGTATCGCGTTACACTAGATACACCAGCCACGTAATTCTCGGTAATTAAACTTCACGTAGATAACTTTTATAGCTGTGCGTAAATAATGTGATTATTTTTAAAACTTATTAACATTAGAGAGCCTGCAGATGACGCGGCGCTTGCATAATTTTAATATTTGGCCCAAGTTAGGTTAATTGTACACGATGCGTTTTTGATCTGGCCACTAGATCAAACATTCTTAGAATGGGCTCGGTTATACGAATAATGACTAATGACGTTTCTAATAAAATCGAATTTACTCTTTAGAACATGTTTTAGGAATTACAGTTTTGTACTAATCCTTTAAATATAATAAAAGTAATTTCCTTCTCTTTGAATATTAATTTTCATTTTATTCAGGGTCAATGTTACTATATAATGATGACTAGAATATATAAACAGTCATTCTTCTCCCAGTACTTTGGTATAAAAATTAAAACACCGTCTTCTTTCTAAAAAATATTAACATTTAGTAATAGATCATATAAGTAAAATACTTAATTTTAAAACACTCATTTTTATAAAAATACTTACCTAAAATAGAAGATAAAAAACTGAACAAGGTTTTTTATGAATATTGTTAGAAAACAATTCAAAATTCTTTATTATTGTTTTCTTCGTGCATTTTCCACTTGACTTCAAAAATTATACTCTCAAAGTTTCAAAAACATGGAGCGAAACACAGCTTCTTTCAGTTTTTATTTATTAAGTATAAGCCATTAGACGAATGGTGCATTATGGAAACTTTTCTATATTTGAGAAATAGGTGAAAGGACACGCAATAGATTTTTGTCATTCAAAGTCCATTGACGAAATTTCCAAAGGTGGCAGGTGAGGACCTGCGTGCTGAGTGTGAGTTTCGCACGAATTTACTTTACTATCGCGTTTGCGTTTGGACGATCCAAATGTATGGAATAATTTTGTTGCTTCGACTATCCGCTAGAGGCGCTGATAATAACTCCATACATCAAGGTCGCTACACGTAAGCGCGACAGTAAAGTAAATCATTTCAAAAACTCATACTAGGCACACTGCTCCGAATGTTCAGAGTGCTTATTCTAATATCTATTTAAGTATTTTCATGTATAAGGATCGTTGACTAACACCCATAACACAAACATAAAATTTACTTGTATGATATAATAATAATATAATAATATAAATTACTTTGGGGTTAGATTCAATTCGTGTAACTTGTCCAGGGATATCCTTCGTCTTAGAATTTCAGATTTCCCTATGGTATGCATTATTAAAAACATTGCATCACATTCCATATACCTGCCGCGGGGTCTGCAATAAACTGTAGTGTAAGTTTAAAATATAATCAATCAGCTCCAGCTTCCGCATAAAAATCGTAAATTTGTCGCCTACCTTATTTGCATGGTATACAAACTGAGGCGCATCTCAGGTTCATGTTTAATGACAATACGATGAAACAGTTTGAAATAGGCTTTGAGTTATTAAGTACGCATCTAACATTAAGTTAAAAGCCTTAGATAAACGGTTTGTGTAGAGTGCGCGGAAGAGCGGCGGGCGGGGCGAGGAACGGCGCCGGCGACGATTCTCGTTTGTGCGATGGCTATCAGGAACGCAATCCCCTATTCCTCGCAGTGCTAATCAATGAATAATTACTCTGTTTAAGGGGCACCTCTATAAATAGCAGGCTGGAGCGCTGACCTGGAGCGACGGGTTAATCCGGACAGTGGCGGACACTCGCAGAAGCCTCGCCCCCCCCTCGCCCGCTCCCGACAAACGACACGCCTCCGACTTCGCATCCTGCCGTTTTTGCTAAATTAGCTTAAAGGAATCTTTGTAAGCAAATGTGATACACATTTGTTATGAATTTCTTGGAAAATCTGTGTATATTAACTGTGTAATAAAATCGTATAAGCAGTGTCAGTACACTGGACGAACTTTAGAAAAATATTTAATTGGGAAATCAATGCGATGCTTTTAAACAACATTTTTTTTCCTATAATTTCGTAAGAACAACGTTGATACACAAACCCAGGCGAGCTCTACAAAGCATTCTCCGCCTAATTACATTTATTTTTTTGAAATTGGTATTAAATGATATATCGAACAAAATATTGGTTTAAATTTTAAGCTAGTTTTGTTAGAGTAATAAGTGCGAATTTATAATCTCAGTAAAAGTTTAGAAAATTTGGTGAAGGCGCGCAGATATGTGAAGTTATTAGCTTTTTCATTTCAAAGCAGAATGACGATAAAACCTCACCTCTACAGTAATAATGTAAAGCGTGTTTGTTCGTTTATTTAACCATGTTTCAGGTCTTAATGTAGAATAGTTGGTTTATAGTTTTTGTGTGTGAAGATTCCTAGTAAGGTACGAGGGTGGATCCAAAAGATCTAAGCCCGACCAAGAAAATGAAAGAAAAGTGGGTCTAAATTTATTTTTATTTTTCGACATAGTCTCCATCTAGCTCAACATACTTCTTCCACCTGACCTGCAACTTGT
>NJDC01006676.1:104743-116313 GCA_002245475.1 Calephelis virginiensis | reverse complement strand
TCAAAAAGCTGTCTATTTGTACTCGGTAGGTATGGCAAGTCCAAGCACTCAGTTTTGATAAATTTCAGATGTAGTCTCTGTGATTTTAAACTTAAATCGTCGCGAATTAATAACATTTTTAATTATTTATACGGGATACTCACGACTATGCAACTAGGCCGAAATATCGACAAATAAAATAAAAAGAGATCGTGAGTATCCCGTATAAATAATTAAAAATGTAGTCTCTGTGGTCTAGCGGTCCGGGTGTTGAACAAGACTGCATGAGGTCCCGGGTTCGAATCCCGGGTCGGCCATCAAAAAGAAAATTGGATTTTTCCAATTTTCTAATAAAAAAATGTTGGTCGGGATTGGAAATGTGCCCGGTTGGCGATAGGCTTACCACCTATCACATTGTGGGACTTAGTGTCTTCGGCTAGTCGTGGGTGCCTTGGTTGTACCTCTGCCTACCTCTTCGGGGATATGGACGTGAAGATACTTTTCAGATGTAGTCTTAGTGCCCTATGCCAAGACATGATTCGTTTTTTTCACCAAGTCGATTTTTCTTCCAAACAATACTGTACCTCTTTGGTATGTATACACTTCTTTAAGGTTGCTTAGCCGACTGATAAGTTTAGAAACTCGCCAGGCGTTTTCGTTATTCTGAATAATTTCGAAACCTGGACTCCACATAAAAGTGTAATAAAGCTCATTGATGCTTTTCTCATTTCATGTGCCAATTTGTCCACTGTAGTTTGCATCCACGATTTCCTCTGCTAGTGGTTTACGAGCATAGTTTGATTTGACTTTATACTGATTGCTCCTGACAGTTTGAACACTCGTGTGCAATTGGTGTTTAGCCTGCAGTTTTTGAGTAATTACTCCACTTTACTAATTGGGTCCTGTCTGGCAGTCACTTGCTAAAATCGATACTATCTTCGAGTTTTGATATGGTTTGGTCCACCTCGCCTGCGTAACGATAGCGTGACTATAACCTTGAGGTGATGCTTTGATTCGTTTCTATAACTATTTATTCTAACTATTTAAATTCTACTACTATTTAAATTACTAAATTCTAACTATTTATTTCTATCTCTATTTCTATTTCTATAATGTTCTACTACTAATTCGTATTATCTTTGCATACGCTTGCAATGGGATAAATCGGTTTTTGTTATTTTTTCGAATTTGGAATTAATTCTGAAAAATTCAAGCATGGTATATTTTTTTAATGGCTTGTATTAATTGTGTAATGTATTGTATGTGTGTAATGTAACGTGAAATATCCCCAGACCGTGCTGAAAAATGTATCACAAAGTATGTACCTAAGCAGTTCATAGGTACAAAGCTAATTACAATAAAAAAGTGTTCAATCAGCCGTAAAGATGGTGTCCGGTTTTCTTATGCACATTTTTTGCACAAAGTAATACGTAACAACGTAAGCTAGACGATTGTTTACATAAATCAATTTTAATTTATTCATTTTCATTTATTTAAAAAAATTAGAATTAAGATAATAAATGAATATAATATCAGGAAATATATACAAATTATTTTAGCCCCAAAGAAAACAAAGAATACGCTTATGTTCTGGGTGTTAGCACAAGCAAGTTAATAAACGTACAGACAGATATAGATGTAATGCTTATTACTAAAATTAAAAAACAATAAACCTCCGACAAAACCTATACGTAATGTAACTAAAAGCCATTCCGATCAAATGCTTATCTTTAAGCCAAGTCCCTCTCGAAATAAGCGGGGAGTGTAAAGTTTATAACATATTATTATATTTCAATGAGTGCGTCATCTAGGTACACAAAAATTAAGTAGTTTCCTCGATTTCTCTAGGACTCCATCAACAGACTTGCAATGGGACTGCTCCGGAAGTACACTCTTTCAAGTAGCAAAGAATTTTTAAAATCGGTTCAGAATTGACGGAGAAATCGATTAACATTCATAAAAAAGCTTAGAAGCCAAACATACATTGTTGGCGAAGTGACAAACATACTGGAAAGATCAATAACATACAGATTTAATTAACCTTCTCGTTTTTAGAGACGCTTTATCAAAATCTATGTCAGAGTATAGTGACCGTTACCTCCTATCATATGGTTGAAGAACTTTTGTGCACTGTCGCATCATATTTTTCGGTTTCTATAAGTACCTGTCTGTTTTACCAATTCGCACAATTTTTCCCTTCAGACATTACAAAAACATCAAAACAACTTCATAAATATAATATTTATACGCTAGAAATATACACACATAGCCATAATAACCTCCACTTTTTCTAATAACCGGAGTCTGTCGAAAGTAATGATATGATCTAATCTAAATAAAGAAAATGAAGTTATGCCTTGCTCCAAAATGATATTGATTAGCTGGCGGCAGGTTCCCTCTCGCCACCCAGACTGGGACCCGCGCCGGTCACACCCCCGACTTATATCCTGAACTAGCAGACGCCCGCAGCTTTCTCCACACACTGCATTAGGTGATTACATTTCTTATTCAATTAAATATAATTCTACTTTTACCAAGCCAATTTACTCATTAGAGCTTCGATTTTAAGTAGATACCTTGTTCTTTAGCATTAACAGTGATCGTATTATTAAATATTGTTAAAATTAATTCTATAACTTCTTTATGATACAATACCAAACAAAATTTCAAGTGGTTTTATTCCTACCGTTTTCATGTCTGATCACTATGGTATTTCGATTTGGTAAACTTAAGAAACCTGCCTAAGTGTGGCAACTTTACTTTTTTATCTTATAATGCCATTAAAATATCAATAAAACTTGGTTTGAAATAAAACGTCTTCACTAACACAACTCTTTACCGATTGTAGACTGCCGGCCACACCACCGCCACAAGACAGCAACGCACCTACAACATCTATTGTGTCTACAGAACAAAGTTATTTCTTACCATCAGGAAAGCTGTATACTTGACATATTAAAGACTTACCATTTAATAAATTTAAAAAATGTATTAAGATAAAGTTGTATGGTAAGGGTTATTATAAGATTTCAGAATATTTAGAAGACAGAAATGCTTGGGATTAATTGCTCCTCATGCCAATCTCTGCAAATTATTTGAAAATGTAATAAACTTTAGTAAATTAGATTTATAAGAAAAAAGACAAGCCCGCTGAGTTTCTTTCGCCGGATCTTCTCAGTGAGTGGCCGCGTTCCGATCCGGTGGTAGTTTTTAGAATTATATAGACGCGTTACAAGAATCTGTATATGGATCTACGTAATAAAAGCTATTTTGAATTTGAATTTGAATTTGAACTTGTTTACTATTTTATCACATAAAAAAGAAATAGAGAAAACCTTCCGGCATCATTAACATCTCTGATCTACATATTACATCGCCACCTGGAGATCTGTTTACTTGCCGATCTTGCAATTCAATAAAAATACCAAGAAAACTTAATTTGGCTTCAAAGGCGTCCTTTCTGGAATATCTAAACAGACAGAGCCCTTTTACGATTTTATATATAGAAGATTCCCTACACCCAAGGAGATTATTCGATTTGTATTAAATTTCCGCAATTTTCATTTATAGGGGTAAATCGGTATAAGTCGAACATTTGCGCGGCAGACTTCTTTGTAAATATTATTGAAGGGCACCGGGGGAGGGTCCGACATTACTCACGACAAAGAGTGACATTAGGCGCTAATATCAAACGGTCGAACGTCCCATCTGTTCTTCCACTTGTACGTTACGAAACATATTCTATATACCTTTTACTTAATATGATTCGTTCATTGAAAATTTAATTGAATGGATGAATAGACCTTTTTCCCTATGTATATATTTGTCGTACTATTAACGATTGGAATTTTAAATTAAGAAATTTCAAGTTATGTATTTTCAAAGTCAGAGGGAAAGGGCCTCATTCACATCTTTATGCTCAGCAACACAACTCTCTGGTAAGTTGCTGGTAATAATGCTAGTATGTTAAATTACTCTTAAACAAAAAGGACGAGGTAATATGGTCAACTCCATAATTTCTAAACCGACTTTTTTTTGAAAGAGTGGTTCCATTGCCAACATGTTTGATCTGGAGCCCTACCATAAACTCGTCGACTTTTAAATGCAACTTGATGATATACATCTTAAGGTTGCTTTTCTCCGATGAGAATTAATAAGTATTATTGAAATAATATTGTTTTAGAGCTTATGGTAACCCACCTGATGATGGAATTCATAATTCAATGATCATGATTGGATTTGGAAAGAAAATTTTAGTTTCTCCGTACCTAGATGGCTTAGTTATTGAAATTTTATTAAATTGCACTTATGCTAGATATATATCTATATATTATGTAAGAATCAATTGTTGCTCGTTATTAGTGTTGCTAAAACTCGAGAACGGTTAAACCGATTTGGCTCATTTTGGTTTTGAATTATTAGTTCCAGTCCAGGGAAGATTCAAAAGATAGAAAAAGGGTAAACTGCGAGGAAACTATGAAAAACAACACTTCAATTTTTCTCATACAAACTGAACGAGTAGAACGAAGTTCGCCGGGATAGCTAGTCATAGATATAATTTTCGAAACGTGGGTCATAATTTCGAGGTGATTTTCATTTATGTTTATAACTGCTTTTTAAGTTACACTTGATAATGTATAAATTTTCATTTACCTTGACGTCATCGTGTTTTATCCGACTTATCGCTGTCCAAATTGATCTTCGGAAACATGACGTATCTGTTAGTTATTGGCTGAGAAATCGCTTAAGAAATATACAAAAATCACTACCAGACAAATGTGAAATAAGGAGATAATTCACGTTGAAGTCTATATAATGGTCTTTCCTAAACCGGTATAAGTATGATTTCAAAGATTGGACTAAGCAAACACAAATAACATACGAGTAATATAGTTAGTTACATATAGTTGGGAGTACAGATACTAATTCAGTTTTTTTTATGATATTCAAAGTCAAACAAACAGACGAAATTCCTGATGGTAAGAAATTCACGCCACCTAGAAAGTCCGTAATGAAAGAAAGGCGGTGATGGTGCGTTGCTAACCTGAGGGCGGGATGTTAGGCCTCTAGCAAAAGTAGGCAAGTACTGAAATTAATGTGGCAGGAATAGGTAAGGCGGTGGTACCAGTCCAGGCGAGTAGCTCCGAAACTCTACCGCCCAGTAGGAAGTCACAGTATAAGTGACAGTAAGCCTACGCTCGCCTTTTGCGAGCTGCCTGGCAGTAAGTCAGACGGTCTATTCTGCAAAGAAGCCCGGACCAACACGACAACAATAACAAAATAATAAAGGAAGAGGATACAATAATTATAACGTTTATATACACCTTAAGTATCCCTGAAGCGTTGCTGACCCTTAAGGAATGAGTACGCTTTTTGTCGAAGGTTCATAAGTCGTATTTCTTTGAAAATACTGTTTTTGATAACTGGTTCCACAAAGGTGTTGTGAGAAGTCTTTAAAATCGCACGGTGGTAGACCGGCACACATGGAGGTGATGGTCGTGATACTTTAAACTCTGGCGCGACGTCCGATGGTCTAGTTTCAAAGACCAACAGACAGCTTGGGCTGCTAAATGACCTCAGTAATCTATCTTCGAAAACTTTATTATAGTTAATAGTAGAACTAGAACTAGGAATTTGAGTCCATTTGCAAAGTTTATACAGCATCTTATATTACAAATAAAGGAGTTATAACATGGACCTAAGAGATTCCTTGAGGGAGGCCATCTGTTTCGTTGCCTGAATTTGTTGACTAATGCATGCTACGAGTACAAACCAGTCCAATAAAATCGAATCAAACAAAAGCAAACAATAAAAGTCCTTTAATGTTACGTTTACTAGGCTAGGTCCACATAAACATAAGATAATCAGCCTCGCGCACGGACCACCGCAACCTTATTTTACCAATAAACACACCCTCATTAAGACTCCCTCTTGAGACGTCTTTTATTGATTTTTTCTGTTTGTTTGTTTTTTGTTGCGTATAGGTAAATAAGCAGGCGCATTTCTTATATAATAGACATAAGAAATACACGTTGGCTGTATTGAAAAAATGTTACTGGCGCAGTGCCAACCTGCGGTTGCGGTATGATGCATCTTGCATGAGTAAGCTCATAGACCAACCAGCCAGGCACCTTGTTTTAGCAATAGTATGAGTGACAAACTAACTGACACTCATTAACACTCCATTAACATTATTGGTGTTTAGAGACAAAGCATACTTTTTAAGTTATTATTTCTGCACTAAAGAACATAACGAGCAATAATTGTAACATCCGCAGATAATATAAAACACTCACTCGACCGAGTCTGTCTGACTGTTTGCGATGAGCTCAAAATTTACTGAACTGTTTTTATACGATTCTCACCAATAGATAAAGTGATTCCCGAAAAAAATTTTTCATGTATAATTATTAAGGCTTTTATGTTAATTGATTGAAATATGATGATATTGGTTTAACATGTCGGAAATGTTTATAACCGTTGAAAGCTTTTACCGAGTTGTAACAAACCATTGTATGAGGATGTTCTTGTATTTCTTAGTGCAACAGAAATAGTGTTTATATTTGTCTATATTTTAGCCATTTTTCGTTTTAAAAAAATAACACTTAGAATGTGGTAAGTATATGTTTACACGGATACAATATTAAACTTAATCAAATTGAATACATTAATAAATTAAGCTTTTAATGTACTACCAGCGAAATTACAATTGATGCTAAGTGAAAATGCTAAGGCAAGAGAAGAGCGGGCGGACCGAGGGCCTGTTCTGACGGCTACATACATATGAGTACATATACCAAATTACTGAAATATTTTTTTGCAATTCCATAGGTTTTGTTTCAATACAATATTTTTCTTTTTCTTAGGTATTAGTTTTTAGTCTTTTCCCATAGTGAAATCTTAAAGTTTTTTTTGTTAATAACTATACCTCTCATATACCCCGAGCGAAGCCGAACAAGGTCATAAAAATAAATAAATAAATAAATAAATAGATAAATAAATAAATAAATAGATAAATAAATAAATAAATAAATAAATAAAAACATAAATAAATGAATAAATAAATAAATAAATAAATAAATAAATAAATAAATAAATAAATAAACAAACAAATAAACAAATAAATAACAAATAAATAAATATTACTGGACAAGTTACACAAATTGAATCTAATCCCAAAAGTAGGCAAATTATATGTTTGTGTCATGGGTGTTAGTCAACGATACTAATATATAGAAATACTTAAATATATACCAGAATAAATTTAATAAGCACCCAGACCCGGAAATGCAGGCATCTAAATGCTCATCACACAAATGCCTGCCCCCGTTGGGAATTGAACCCGAGTCTCGCAGTTGGTGGGTGCAGTTAGGCGTGTACGCTAGCCATTCGACCAACGAGGCGGTCTGTGCTGTTAAATTTGTTACAAACACATTGCTTAACTATCTTTAACCAGTATGACCTAAGAGTTCTTCTCCCGGCCTGGTAAAAACCGCCAGTATTTTAATTTTAGAGTTCAAAGCTCGTTTATTTGACACTAAAGGTGGTAATGTTGCTTTAACAACCTGAGGCTGGGGTCTAAACAATATATAAGAGTAACAAGAGTAAAGTACAGTAAATAATGCGTGAGTAAGTTTCCAAGCTGCCTTACAAGTTCAGATTGTAACAGCGAGAAAGGCGGTAATATCAATCAGATTCATCGCAAAATCAAGCATAATCGCTTGCCTCTAACGATCCTATGAATACTTATGGAATTCATTATGGAGACGAAATTATGCTAACATAAATAAAAAGCAATTTTCTTATTTTATCTCCCATATAAACGCTTTATAAAACAAACAACGGCTCTCAATCAACAAGATAACGAGCATAACTGTTTGAAAATCACGGATCAGAATAAAACGCCGCGCCCCATGTGAGAGCTGCAATCGCAAATTTGTTATTTCAATAAAACGAATTCGAATACCTCAAAAGAGGAATTTCAAAGCCTTTGAAGTGCACAAACGTTTTTAAAAGATTTTATATAATCTCTGTCTAGACTGATATTGAACTTCTTTCATCTTGAGTACTATTACTTGGTAATATTTAAAGCAGTATTGATTCTTGCAATACCTCAATAACAAACACGTTTTTTTTTTAATTTGCCACTTACTATCGAACGGCCAAGGACTTGAATTCACTATCTTAGACGCCAGGTATTACAAGGACTTTAAAACGCATGTATAAAGAAGGAGTACAAATTTCTTATTTTCAATTAAAAAAAGGTATCTCCTTTCATCCATCCTTCTTTACTTTCCATTACTTGAGTTGAGGATCATTATACTAAGCTATCAGCAAAAAAAAAGATATTAGTTCATCATTTTTTTTAAAACTTCAATTTCTTTTTTTCTGCCTTGAACTTTTTAAAATATTCATTAAGTTATTTAAATTTAAAAACAATTACATTTGTATTTCTGTTATTTAAAATAGCTTAAGATTTAAAAAAAAATATGTTTCAGAAGCAGCCGTAAAACTTGGAAATTACTAAATGGAAACGACTGTATAATTTTTGACCGACTTCGTCAAAAGTTTTCCACTCCTATATTTTTATGTATATTAATAGATTTCTCCGTCATTTATGAACTGATTTAAAAAAATAATGTTTTTTATTTGAAAGACCGTACTTTCAAAGTAGTGTCATTGCTACCAAGTCTGGATCTGATCAGGGCACCCGAAGGAAATAGGTGAAAATTCTTAACTGTTTGTGTCTTGAAAGGCATAATAAAGAAGTCGAACTGCAAAAACCTACTAAGATTCCAAGAAGTTGGTTTTTTGCAGCTTTACTGCTTGAATTTTTGTATTTACAGCAAAAAATACATATACCTGTATAAATTTAATTTTTATTGCCCTCCCCGTGTTGGTCCGGGCTCCTTTGTAGAATAGACCATCTGCCTTCCTTACCAGGCAGCTCGTAAAAGGCGAGCATAGGCTTACCATCACTAACACCGTGACATCCGACTAGCAGCCTTTCCCAAAGTGGGCGATAACGCCCCCTTGTGGGCGCTGCAAGCCTAGAGGGGGGCGGTATAAATCTTGAAAAAAATGTTTTTTTTTAAACTAGGCGCAACAAATATGTTATTGAGGTTATTGACAAGAAAAAAACGAGGGGGGGGGGCGCTACAAAACAACTGATTTTCAAAGTGGGCGTTACATGAAATAAGTTTGGGAACCTCTGGACTAGGTGGTAGAGTTTGGCAGCGACTCGCCCGGATTGGTACCACCCCCTTTCCTATTCCTGCCACCATAACGTCATGACGTGTTCCGGTTCGGAGGGTAAGGTAGCCGGTAAACTTACTTTTGCTCGAGGCCTAACATCCCGGCCTCAGGTTGGCAACGCACCATTACCACCTATAGTGTTTCTAGGCGGCGTGAATTTCTTACCATCAGGAAATCCGTCTGCTTGTTTGCCTTCCTATAACAAAAAAAAAGACAACAAAAAATAACTAGTGAAAATGTCCCATCGGTGTGATACGAACATTGCCGGGAAAATGTTTTAATTACAAATTGCAGAGAAAATACAAAAAATAATATTTTAATATTTAACATACAAATTGATAGTAGCTTTTATTATCAAACGAGATGATTTTCGGCGGGTTGCCTTTAAACTTAAATATAAAATAAACTATTACAAGACAATTTTTAAAAATAGCGAGTCGCGTGAATGCTACAAAATGGCTCGACCGGGCTCGGTTACGGATATTCTATCAAACATCTAAACGTAAACCGAAGGAGTACCTACTATTTTGTGAGGCGTGACGTCACATGATACTCAAATATCATGTGCATGTCAGTTTTTGTTACCAAAAAACTAATTTAAATAAAAAACACGCTAAACGTTTTGTACTGCAGTTGTACGATTCAAAAAGTCACAGCAAAAACAAGCTAAACAACTTGGTCTCGGTCGCTTTTAAAGAATACTTTTAAACTAATTGCTTCCAAACTTGCAGTCCCCCAGATCGTGACAAACACTACCTAAGTATTAAAGTTTTGATACCACTCGTCCTAATTGGTACTGTCACAAAATATAGACAGGTAGTATTCTTAATATTTTTAATTATTTATACGGGATACTCACGATCTCTTTTTATTTTATTTGTCGATATTTCGGCCTAGTTGCATAGGCCGTGGTCACGACGGGACTGCGGCGGCGACAAAACGACAAATAAAATAAAAAGAGATCGTGAGTACCCCGTATAAATAATTAAAAATTTTATTAATTCGCGACGATTTAAGTTTAAAATCCTAGGTAGTATTCTGTCTATTCCTTCCGCCATAATGTCTGCCTTCTGATTAAGGTGGCTAGTTTTGAGTTCTGGAGAGTAAGCTAACTAGTTTACACATTCACGAAAGAGGCTTAACTCAGTAGCCTTAAGTTGGCAACGCACCTTTGGAGTCTATAAGCAACGTGCATTTATAATCATAAGTGCCTTTCGAACTAATATAAAAACTAAAAACATGCATTAACCCCACAAATTAACTGATTGTACCATCACAAGCTAAAAATAAATTTGATCGTGGCATCATAAGGATAGACAAATGTAAGACTGCCGAATATATTTATATTGATATTTAATTATTGTTTTAGTATCATAACATAACATCTTTAAAACATGCAACAACTATATAATAACAGCGTTAGAGCTCGTGGCATGATATCATTATATCCTAACTTGAATAGGAATAGATAAAAACTTTGCCAGAAGAACAATCATTGTTTCAAAATTAGCACCTTACTAAATATTTGATTGTTGGCTATTATAAGTCACTAAATAACTATTCGTTAAACGAGTTCATAAAGCAGAATTAAAAACCGAAATAGGCCGTGACGTGATTTTAATAAACTTTAGTTCGATATGCTTTGAGATTGTTATGTTATTGAAAGTTAAATAAGTCTTGTATACTCGTTATTGCTGTTGCCTGCGGCTTTGCCCACGTTTTCACAGGAACCAGTTGTGCGATCGGGATTAAAAGTAGCTAAGATGTTAATCCAGATCATATTATATCTGTTTACCAAATTTTCTAGCCATTCAAGTGTGAAAGAGTAACAAACATACATACTAACTTTCGTATTTATAATATTAATGGGATTGAACATCCAATTTGTTTTATTTTTGCAATTGTGTAGCTTTATTTCAACGTAGACCTTTTCATTTTACTTAGCAAAACTATGAACTATATCTATACTTAACTACCTGATCCGAAGAACTTCGTCATCTGGCACTCCACACTCGCTGACTGTCAAACAGGAGGACTTGGTAGGAAGATATTTATATATTGTATAAAATGACTTGTACGTTCAAATGTTTCTCTACATTCCGGATTTCAAGTTTTTTGGTGCTATGTCTGTAATTTCTTAACTACCAAACTTATGACTTAAAATTAAAAAAATACGGGATAATGGAACAAGTGAATGAAATTGTATATCTTGATTGTGCTTTTAGCAGGGACCGAAGGTACACCACGTATGTAGAGAAGAAAGTGAGTGCAGGGAATAGTGTGAATGGAGCGTTGGTAAGCTATACCAAAGCGAGGTTTTGAGTCAAAAAGCTAGA
>NJDC01006676.1:86517-97060 GCA_002245475.1 Calephelis virginiensis | reverse complement strand
ACAGAAGTTGCGTCTGTTTGTTTGCCTTCAATCATAAAAATCCTCAGTTTGTAGAAATACTTAAATAGCAACCAAAAATTGAATTCAGTTAAAACAAAATGATATGTATCATAAAGCAATTATATTTATTACACAATACATTTTTCAGACGCGATATTCATAACAAGAACCGGTTAATTAAAGATTATCCAAGTTTTAATGAATCTGTGTTACACTAACATACTAATTTTTCGCCTCTGTGGTCTAGCGGTCCGGGTGTTGGACTTGACTGCATGAGGTCCCGGGCTTGAATCCCGGGTCGGCTAACAAAAAGAAAATTTGGTTGTACCAATTTTCTAATAAAAAAAATGTTGGTCGGGATTGGAAATGTGCCCGGTTGGCGATAGGCTTGCCACTTATCACATTGTGGGACTTAGTGTCTTCGGCTAGTCGTGGGTGCCCTGGTTGTGCCTCTGCCTACCTCTTCGGGGATGGGCGTGAAGATACTTACTAAAATATATTTATATTATTTTACAAATATGTGACGTTAAAGGGTTAAATGAATAGGCTTATACATCTTTAAGTCAAATTTAAACCTTTTTTCAGATGGGGATTGTGCTATCTAATTGAAACTTTTTTCAGGTATTTTTTTTTCTTTTTTTGTTTTGTTGTGCTATGACAATCATGCCGTTATAAACGTAGCGAAGCATGTACCGGGCCGCTAGTATCATATAAGAGCAATAAAATACCTTAAAGCTCTCTTTCTGTTATTTGCAAGAATCTTCATTAATTAAAAGATTTTTCCGATATTCCGATAACAACCTTATTTCTCAATATATAAGAAGTAAAGAATACGATAATCCCTAAATTTTCCCCAAATGTGCAACAGTATTTAATTTAAAAAAAACATTGTAAAATCATGTCAATGTAAAACTTTAAACTAATTTATAATATTTACCAGCTTAATTGGAGGTTTTAAGTTTCCTATTTTGATAAAGAAAAAATATTGTACTCATTTGCCGTTGGCCGTTGGTGGGGCTCAGCACTCATTGCAGCTTTGAATATTATTTCAAGGGTAGACTTTTTTTAACCATTAGACTCAAAATTGATTTATTGTGTTCTTGAGATATCTCCCCTTAAGACAAATTTCTCGAGAATTATCGAGCAGAAACCCTAATAAATTAGTTCAGACTTTAGAGAAGGACATAGGGTGCTTTTTATTTTAATATCCGTACAGGTTCCCGTGCAAAAGCTCATTAAGTTTATTACGTAGGTGGGAGGTCAGGCAACAGCTAGTTAAACATATGTGAATAACATTAGGTAAAATGTAAGTGATTCATCCAGATTGTCACACTTTTCTGGTGTTTTAGATTTACTTTAACAGCATTTCTAAGATGTTCATGAGCCGATGACCCGCAGGTGGTTACGGTACTTCCTATGCGAGTGTTTGCCTTCCCACCTTTTGTTTGATCTTCGTGTAGTCGAAGGATGAGAAATATAAGAAATGTAATCAACGGCCACACGACACGCGGCGATGGCTTTACTCAAATGAGCTTTTACAATTCCATTCATACAAGATTGTATTACCACAAGATACGTGCCAAATAAAAACATTTTTAATAAAAAAATACAGGATTTGCTCTTTACTCTACCCCAAAGTAAACACACTACTTATTTGTGTTGTTAGTCAACGTTAATGACACAAAAACATGTGTCAGTATATAGTATTTAAGGAAACAGAAGAAACAGCCTAACACAGAAATCAAGATATTTGTGTACTTTATAATAATGTATATCTCTATCGGAAATCGAACCCTTCAATGGGCCTAATTAGGCGTGTGAGCCATCTCTCCGCCAATAAGGGGGTCCTAAAATGAAAAGACAAGTACGAAAATACAAGATCTTTAAACGGTACTATTGTAAAAAAGTTTGAAATGTTGTTGAGCTCAATCATGTTGATTTAATTCATTTAATATTGTTATACTTCATGTAACGAGTCACAGACGAGATCTGTACGGTTTAATTAAAAATTCTCTGAACTCCAGTGAAGGCATCACAAAAAGTAGGCGCCCGCCAACGGAAGTACAAAATGTGGTGTGCATCTGACTGCCGAAAACAAGCTTTGTGATTCGTGCGCGCCGACTTTTCCTGGTTTCATATTATAAATGTCGTGGGACAAAATATATCAATGATTTTGTGGAATCCCCACTCAGAACAATTAAACGTAAATATACTTCTATTTACTGGTATAGTGTAGACTATTCGACTACAATCTTTATTCTACAACTATAGACAAACTGGACTACTGGTTGTAGAGTGCCGAGGAGCATCTCTGGTGCTCAGGATCCACCGCCTTCCCTATTTCTGCCGCCATAATGACATTGATCTGGTCCGATGGGCAGGATAGATCAATTTGCACAATTGGCCAAACACCTTGACCGTTAGATCGTGACGCATCTACAACATCTATGATATTCTCTTACCATTAGAAGAGCCGTGTAATTGTCACCTTCCGTTACAAAAAAATCCAAACGTTGCAATCCAGAAGTGCCGGCAGAAGCGAAAACTTGAATATGCATTTTTTTATATTTTCGATTGGTTTAGGAAAATAATGTCAGAACTTTGCCTGCGAATGCGGAAACAGACAACATACAGAGGTTTTACTCTTCCTCCGTCTTACGGATTTTCAATCAGGTCACGTGTCCTGACGCAAGTTTAAAATTTGTCACTCATCACAAAAAATGAACAACGCCCTTAATGAAGTTTTCACTGCTAAAACCTTTAAATATATAATAGTCAGACGTAAATAAGAAACAGAATTAGCGTAGAGTTAGGTTAGTAATGCAGATGTAACCGTTACTATAATAAGCTTTTTTTAATAAAACAATACAAGGAGACACAAAAATGCCATCGAAAATCCGGGAGGTTCAAAAAAAGAAAGTTTGGGAAGCCCTGGTCTAATCGTATGTGTTGGGGTTCGCTAATGGCGAGAGATTGAAATAGGTAAATGCATCAGCGAGTTAGTACCGGTTATTGTGACGTGGTAATGATCCGGCCTTCGATAAATCACTGGGGATAAGTAATGAGTGAATTACGCCTCGGTGGTGTTAATTATCAAGAAAGTAAATTACTGCTGCGGTGTTGTTATTTGTACAAATGAAACATATCGCAATTTATTTTGTAAAAAAGTATTTAAGCTTCATTCAGTCCTGGTTCTTGTTAAAAACTTAGGTTCGAATGACGTAGCAGAGATTTTAGAACCTCCTTCGTGTTTTGTCGTTAGAAAGTAAGTAAATATCTTCACGCCCATATCCCCCCAAAGTTAGGTAGAGGAGCAACCAGGACACCTACGACTAGCCGAAGACGCTAAGTCCCACAATGTGATAGGTAGCAAGCCTATGGCCAACCGGGCACATATCCGATCCGACAACATTCTTTTTATTAGAAATCGTTGCCCGACCCGGGAATCGAAACCGGAACGTTCACGCCAAACCACAGAAAAATAATAAAATAAGCGTAAACTTATTCAATAGGTCCCTAACCTTATTGTACCGTATTTGATGTCTGGAAATGCAACTCTCACCACTACGATTTACGCCTGCTTGTTTGTCTTGTACCATAAAAAAGCTTGAAGCCCAATGCCTGTCGAGTAACATTTGGAGAGGTATTGTCGGCGCTAATATCTCGGCTGCGGCCAGGAGACGGTATTTGGAAGGTGCTTGCGGTACTTTCGCATTGTTCGCAGTTAGTCGCCGGCCATTCGTTAACTTGCATTTTCCTAGTGCATTATGTTGTACAAACTATTTTTATAGCTTGTCCGAGGCTCAGGCCGTGAAACTTTTGTTTGAATGTTTGAACATTTTCACGAATTTGTTTCTGGATAGTTACAAAGAAATAAACACTTTTGTAATTACAAAGAGAGGTAAATACTTATCACTTTTATATTTTATATATGTTGGATAAATAAATAATAAATATATCTGGCCAAATTACACAATTTGGTCTAACCCCAAAGCATAAACTTGTGGCATAGGTGTTAAAGAACGATACAGATACATAGAAATACTTAAATATAGTACAGTTAAAATATATTTAATTAACACACAGACCCGAAACTACTAACATTTAGATGCTTATCACACAAATGTCTGCCCCTGTCGCGAATCGAACTAGAGCCTCGCAGTTGGGTAATGGCTTTAGGCGTGTACGCTAATCCCTCTACCAACAAGGCAGTCACGCACTGTCGTAAAAACAGTGCTCGCTGTTGTTGTATTCCGTTTTAGAGGTTAGGTTAGCAGGTAAACCCTGCACGCCTATCTTGAGTAGCGACGCGTATGTAACCTCTACTCCATCTCATATCTATAGTGTGATCTTTCTCAAAAAAATCTCACCGGATGGGTTACCCTCTAAACTAGACACGACTGTAGCGATAACTGCCATTATAGCTGTAGAGTAAGATGTGGTTGCAATATAGTGCTACTCTACTGCTTATTCTGGGTACAATGGGTCATCATATAACTAACCATGTAAGTAAGGTCACTACAGTGTATTTCATACACACTGATATACAAAAATACGAGCAAAGTACATAAACCTAGCTTGTTGCCGGGTAAAAACTCGTTGAGCGACAAAGCTTCTCTGCGTCAAATGTAACTTATAAACATAATATCGTAATTAAAATGCTAAACAGTATTTCGTGTTAATTATAAACCCAAACAGGATTTTGTCATCCTCGTCAATTGCAATTGTTGTTGACCTCTAATTACTCATTGTATGTTTTGTGTACATCAAACATTTACAAAAACTACAAACTATTTTAGTTCTTTCTTGGAAATCATACTTAAGTACTAAAACATGTTATGTAACAAAGTTATATCAAATGTAACATAGCTGTCGGTCCCAGGCTCTATAGAATATATAGGCTAATTACTATCACTATATTTAAAACCCGGTGAAGTTGTAGAAACATATTAGTCATTCCAAAAAAAAAGAGCTACTATCGGACTTCTAAAATGCAAGCGTTGGTTTTTATTACTAGCACCGTGACTCTCACTAGGTGGAAGGTTTTATAACTTGCCTGGAATTTTTACAACTTATAACTCGCCATTGTCGTATTTTGGTTTTGAATAGTAGGATAAATATAAAGTTGTCCAAAAGGATTAACATCCCGTAACATCCAGCCAGCACTTTCGGTATCGGCGTATATCTCAATACCTGGAATCAGTTTGCTTAAAAACAATTTAGCTCTAATAACAACTAGCAGCGCATTCTGGCTTTGAGTAGCTGGTCATTTGTATTTTTTTTTCAATTCAGTGATCCAGTGTTTACAGAACTTACTCAGTGCAAACAAACAATCTCTTATTTTTATAACATTAGACTATAACTGTCTACAACATATCTCAGCATTAACTTGATCAGTTTTGAATAATTTAAATGAACTAATATCCTAAGTAATGAAAATCCGATACAAATTAATTAATTAATTCCTAGCCGTGTAACAGAATACAAATTTAAAATGTCAGTGTAGACATCAATATTAAGGCTTCTAACTAAATATGCAGCATCTATATCAAGACTATTTAATAACTACATCCACATATTAGTTAATAATTTCCGGGACTGCGTGTTGATTAAATTTATTCTGGAATCTGTTTAAGTATTTCTGTGTATCGTTGACTAACACTATTAACACAAGCATATAATACACTTCCTTTTTAGTTAGATTTAATTTGTGAAACTTGGCCGTGGGTATTTATTTTATGGAAAAATAGAAATGGTGTATCCTTTTCAACCTACAGGATGGAGAAATCTTTTCTCCAAAGTAGATTGCTTAAAGTTCTCAAATCCAGAGACGACGTGAAATCAGCGTTGAAAACAACTCTGAGGTGATCTCATATCAATTTGATATGGATTCCAAATGTCTCGCACAGGCTAAGATGCACAGTATGGACCTCAAATTTATTGCAAAATAAACATTAGGGATTTAGAAGTTGACGGTTGAAGGCTCTCATAACCGTGTTTAGAGCATCAGGTGAGTTTTGAATAGAGCTCTGAGGTTCTCTGATATATATATGTATACGTATTTTTATTTTAGCACTTGCCCTGTGCTTGGGATAAATTTTCTATAAATTTTAAAGAAAGAAATTTGGGGCGAAATTTTTTCTTTCTTTAAAATTTATAGAAAATATATATGTATAATTATATTATTAGATTTACAAGATTTTAAGACGTGGAAATTAATTGCAAGATAGGTATGGGACTATAAAGGCCCTTTTACGAGCGCATCCAAGGCCAGCTTACTTCGATTCTTACATTTTTACAGCGTTTAAAACCATTCAGTTTATAAACGTAAAGTATTATGCTATCATCGTTCATGTACTGCTTTGATAAACAAATAATGAACTACTTACAATGACCAGATAATGGGAATTTAGAAATTTCCATTTACTTTTTACTGTTTTACCCTTTATGGAGTAGAAAAGTGACAACCCTATTTCTATCTTGTTGAAATACCAGAAAATGTATGTTACTGGATTGTTCTACTAGTGCACTCGGTTAGACTAGGTATAGTCTTAAAACGGCTTTGCGATTGGTACAGCACCCTACCTGTTCCTGAAATCAGTTTTTGCAACCTATGGTTGAAAACATTTTTACCATTTTTGGTATCCATAATCTAATAGGTACTATATAAAATTCTCGTGTCACGGGGTTCGAACTTGAACTCCTCCGAAACGGCTTGACCCATTCTCACGAAATTTTGTGAGCATATTGAGTAGGTCTGAGAATTGGCCAACATCTATTTTTCATCCCCCTAAGTGTTAAGGGTGGTCCACCCCTAAATTTTTTTTTTGTAATTTTCAAACAATTTTTTTTTGTTTTGATTTTTTTATGATATAACATATAAAAGTACATACAACCCTTAATTTTCACCCTTTTATCACCAACCCCTATTTTTTAATAGTCATTTTAGTAATTTAATATTTTTTTTATCCCTGGTCGATAACTGATCAATCGTTATTTAATTAGTTATATGGCAAAACAACGTTTGCCGGATCAGCTAGTGTGGTTATATTTTTACCCATTGGTAAATACGCAGGAATATTTTTTATTAATGTGTAAAAAACCTTATCCTACTACAGTTCCCTTATGTAACAGACAAACATCAGGCTTAACCTCTGGCGGGTTGCCTAGAATATTAGGTTGGCATTTCTAGAATATTCTACTTGACATCCACTACAAAGTGATTTCCGTTGAGCCCGTTGTATTTGCCCAGACGTCTCGCTGCTATTTGGCCTGGCTCCAGTATGGGACCACAAAATCTTACTCAATGACATTTCTTGTTTTAATAAATAAATTAATGAAACAATTTTCATTACACGTAATAACACTAAATTATTGTAATTACTTGTTTTGTACCAGTTCTGTGCGTACAAGTACTTGTTTGTTTACGCCGAGGGCAATGTCAAGAGCTTCCTTACATAATGGTACGTACAGTCGGAAACATTAACTTTTAACAAATTTTAATATAGAAAAGTTCTTATTTTCTATTGAATTTCTGATGGTACGAATTTCTCGATGGCAATAGTTCCATGGCAAACTTAGGTTGCAGTTTAAAGCCTCTTGCGTAAGTCGCTTTCCAGCGACCTCGAAGGAAACCCTCCAATTACAAACATGACCGGAACGTGGCGCCAATGTTATGATGGCAGAAATTGGGTAGTTGCATGTCCTTACGACCTAGTCTGACTGACTTCACTAATGTAATAATCCAGTAATCTAAATCCGATGTGATTTCTTTATAATAATTCTTATATTTTTTCCTATTCCAAACTTGAAGGGAAGTGCAAGCACAGTTGACCACTTGACCGCTGTAGATTACAAAAATGATGACATACTTCAGTATTTGTCAATCATCTCAAATGTCAAAAGTCAAGTTGTATATGAACCGAACTGTTATTTTCTACTCGTAACATAACGAGCATAACCTATAGCATACATCCGTTTAGCTTTCGTAGCTATAAAGATATTATCTCTCTTGGGCTCTTTATATTTGATACCTCCAACCTAATTCTGTCACCATAACGTCAGTGCTCGCAATTGTCTTGTTTCAGTTGAAAGAATTCGGTAAACTTCCTCATGCAAAAAGCTTAACTCGTCAACTAGGTTGGCAACAAATCGTAACCATTTTTTTGTGACGAAAGATGATGGTGTATCTTACCGTCAGGAAATTCTGTCAATTTGTTATTCGTATCTCATTAAGAAAATTATAAAAACGACTAACAGTGAGCACATACTAAGCCTGCAGGATATAAATTGATACTAAAACGATATAATAAAGTAGCTGTACTGCGATAGAGTATTACGGAGCCAGCGAGTAAAGTCCCACGCGTGCGGATCGCAGGTGAAGCCGGGAAACATAATTTATCATAAATTGAACTCCAATTGATCCCGTCATAAATTTGAGATTGTATCCTGGTCTTTGTGTCCCGCCTCTAACGGTCGAATACCTCTTGACCAAAAGGTTCGCTTGAGTACATTAAGTGTCAGCTTTCGGTAGTAAACATTTATTACATAGATTTTATGGAAAGGCAAACCAACAGACGGAGCTCCTGACGTTGAGATCTATTTCGAGTGTACGTTGCGTACTGAACGATATCAACTGTGTTTCCAACCTTAGGTTATTGAACCTATAGATCAAACTGCTGATAAAACCGGAACACAACAATGGCATAACGTTACAATGATAGGAATAAGTAAGGGTACTAAGTTAGTCATCGTAAAAACACTACCACCTAGTCAAGGTTACGGTGTTAGTAACAAATTAATCAATGTTCTCACCATACGAGCAGCTTGGCCGGCAGTTTATTCGTGTTCTTCAAAGCAGTCCGGGACACCCACGAGCTTTCGTTTTGTTCATTTTTGTTAACATGAAACATATTTATTTTTGTAAAAAGCTCGCAACTTTTTTGTTCTGAAAGTTTTATGAGCCAATAAAGCTACGATAAAACAACCTCGCTCGCTTATTTCCAAGAAGCCAAGAGGGGCTTTTAAGAGTAGATTGAATATTCTTTAGAATCCAATGATTTTATTATATTTCAAATAGTTCATTTTCTATTTTTTTCCTTAAAATAATGTTTCGAAAAAATTGAATCTTGTAAGCGGATGGATCAGCTCACTTTACATTGTTTACTTTTGCTATAGTTTTTAATTTCATTCGAAGTTGTGATTTATCATTTCGAAACATGGTTCCGAACCCAGCGCCGGCAGACCAGATGTACAATTACGATTCAATCATACATAATCCATGTCTAATCAGCTGCAACTGCCAATTTGACGAATGCAAGATATCCCGAATAATTTCCTTTATTTAGTTAGGCGATATTTGCGTATAACGGACTTCGGATTCTGGATTTGCGTTCGTACTCCCGATGCGTTAGACAAATTGCATTCTCGTATTGCTTACTCTAGTAGGCCGAGGATACGCCCATGACGATCTGTATTTTCTACTAATATCGAGCAATGTCTGCTTAGGCTTACGTGCTTAGGGTGGGTCTATTTATAATTAGTCTTAGAATTTTTACAAGGTACGGCATTTTTACAAAGAAAAACATGATAATGAAAGGAGTTTGCTGGTTCAAATTTTGACTACAGTGAAGTTTTTCCTTCTTAAAAGTAGAGAATAGGGTATATATGATTAATTTTGAGTATTATAGAAAGGCTCGTTATAATATCGGAGAAAGAAACACTTAGCTTTTCTGAAAACTTTCGAGATATCACAACCTCAAAATAACATTTTTAGACTTACCAAAAAATGATCTACACTAAATTTGTGTACTGAAATGTGACGTCACCTTCGAGGACTTTGCACATCACACAAAAAATTGTCTAGTAAATTTAAAGTAAAATGAAATATCAGTCATCTACCCTATTATGTGTTTAACCACGAGGTACAATTACCAAGGTACAAATCCAGACGATTCCGTGCACGACTCTACCATTGATTCTGATTGTTTTAATAGTATAATTCTTATCGTGAAGACATTTGTGTCTGTCGCGCATGCTAGCCCTGTAGGAGAACTGCTAACCAATAACCGTTAAAGTTGTTCCACGTATGCCCTTATCTTGCTCTATGACTTTATATCACATTGCTATTATTTAAATGGTAAACTTTAGATGAATGGACGACTCAATGGATGTTTCAATCATTTTAATGGCTGCAAGTATCCTGATGAAATATCATTAAGATCGGGATATAAAATATTTATTATTTCAGTGTTTTGTAAACTGAGAGTGAAATTAATAACTTTAAAACATTGGCTAAATGTTATTAAATAAATAGTAGAACGAACTCATTTTTATAGTAAAATTAATTGGTATAGTAGGAGTACTGTAAATAATTAAAATATATCAAATGTATAAAATGACTGCTGAAAGCAAAAAAAAGATGAGTGATAGATTGATTGAAGACCTTGACCTTGAAAGATATTAATAGTGTCCTTGTAGCACCGAGGTCTAACAACTAGCAACCTTAACACACATATTTAATTAAGTATATAAACAAATATAT